>JAGDQP010042879.1:0-16399 GCA_022664845.1 Lepisma saccharinum
GGTGGAACCGTCTTTCCCGCTTTTAAGTCACCAATGGCAGTTTCCAACCCATCAACCAAGGCTATGAAATAATAATAATAATAATAAAATGATTACATAAGTCAGTAAGATAACCCGAAAGTGGTTATTGATCAACATATATTTTGAAAGATTTCACACTATATTTTGTTGTGTAATTGCTACAGTTAAAGCCTTGTTCAAAAATTGTACCAGGAAAATTCAAAAGATTCTATTAAAATTTGGGAGGTTCGCATCGTCTGATCTGAATTTTGCGAACCAAATGTGCATGGTGTTTCCTCACCAGGTACCTCATTATGTCCTGGCTGCCTTGGACGCAGAATATTCCATTTATTACTCAAACTCTTATACTCGTCTCCATGGCCCATTTACATTATATCTTGCATCAATAGTAAACGAACACCAACAATGCACAATAGAGACTAAGTTTTCATCACATGAGCTAATCCCCTCCAGCGCTATTGAGCCGAATATATAAAGAACAGCTACTCTGACAATGAATATTTGAACTGCAATAAATATATTTGTAGTATAATACGTGATTTTTTTTTCTTTAGAAATATAAAAACATGTACATGAACATAATAATTTTTACTTACACGGAAAATCCGGTTCAGTTAGATAAATTAACTCCGGTGGAAGAACTTCTGGTATTCCTCCAACTTTTGTACTAACCACTTGCAACCTAAAAACAGGTTATTATTATTATTTAAGATATTAACATGCCAAGTATTACTCAACCTTTTATACAGTACTATAAAATATTATTATTCGATTTTTTAAATGTATATAATACATCGAATATACACATAATAATACAAAGGATCGTGGAGATAATTTCTCTTCATCTTCTAATCAAGTGCGTCAGGCATAGATAACATAGCCTATTAGAAACAAAAACGATTACTAAGGCATTTGTAAACTAATTGTGAAGAAATCAGGCCTCCTAACATGTGTTGTTAGAGGCACCTAAAATGTTATCATTTCCTGTGTCATTTGTTTGCGGATTGAAAATATTGAGTCTTGTCTTTGCGACACAAGAGTATACTTCGTTACTGAATAAAAGTTGCAAATTCCGTTATATCCAATGTATCTTTTGTAACGAATGACCCATAATATAGTGTACTTTTCCTATAATTAAGAACTACAGCACGCTAAAGCAAGATTAAAGTCCGATATTTTGAGCAACACTAACATAAGCTGCTCTAACATTGCTTCAGCTTATGCTTAACTTTACTAGCCCACTTGTATGAATCCCTGCCTCTCTATACACCGGAAAGTGCGGGTACTACGGTATCTTCTTTTAACTTCAAAGATTTTGTGATGTGAGGAAGAGTTCTACCTAGTATTCTTGTAGATCACGCGTGTTTGCCCCAAAAATCTGGGCAGTAGTACGGACAGGTACGTAACAGTATCTATCAACTTCAGACTACTAAATGAGAATGATGATTGTAGAATTGTCGAACTCTTTTTATTTATCCAAGAACTAAATACGGCTGGGTAGGGAGCCTAGAGAACAGACTGCCTGAAATACGCAGTGAAATCACATTCTGATTAATGACTCATCTGATGATTCCTGTTGCAAGTAGTTATACGTAAATATTGACCATGCGCTACTTGAAAATATTTAAGAAAAAGGAAAAACAATTTTCTGACAAAAAATATGTTTTATTCTTCATAAAAACTGAATTTAACTAATTTTTAATAAACTAATAACTCACTTAATAGCAGATAAAAATAATTATCATCATACAGAAAAGATGAAAATCACTATATATTGCCATGTAGTCGCACTTCATCGACAACATCCGTTAACACTGGTAATATAGAATATGCATATACAACTAAAAACTTATAAGGAACAATTAAAATGTTGCCGAGTTGTCATTTATTTATTTATTTAAATCTGCAACTAAAATTTCAATATGTATTACAATATTTCGTGAAAAATCTTTGATAAAAGCAAATACATTTTATGGTCAAAAGGTATTGGGTGTAAATTTCATATTTGTTGTCCCAAATCGCATTTATTCCGGAAGAGAAGCAATGTCAACAACTAGTCCTTTCTGTAATAAGGACGACTCCCTAATCCTTCGGTGGTCATAAATCTTTCATCGTGATTCCAAATCAAAACGACAGGACTGTAAGCGAATATGTAAAGAAGAAAGGAAAACGAGAAAGAAAACGACATCAATATTATTATTATCAGTATGCCATCGGCTAAATTCGTAAACAATTATTGACATTTGGGTATTTTCTACGTAAATAGTAACCATGTTTATCGTGTTATTACCTTTTAAAACCACATGGGGCACTGAGTAATGAATACGTATCTTTACTTTGACAATTCCATATAAATAAAAATTTCGTACATGAATACACTAACTTACCCACAGGATGCTGCTTCTACTATTGCCATACAATATGCTTCGGTGAGTGATGTGTTAAGAAATATATCTCCTTGCACAAGAACATCACGAACTTGACTGTGTTCCAGACTTCCCAGTAACGTGACTCTATCCTGCAATCCCATTTGCTCTCTCACATCTTCCAAGAGACCGCGCTTAGGCCCGTCTCCACCTACGATGAACTGAACCTGTAACATGAATGAATTTTAACCACGTGCTTTACGTGCACTTCCGTTCAAAAGCACTACGTATTATGCATAGTTTCATTACACAGATTCTTAATTTCAATCTTTGAGACTGCTGTACTTGATTCTACATGTTGATAAAAAATCTGAACTTTTTCAGGTCTACAGAGACTGCAATTGACGCAGTTCCTTACTTATTTCATATAAAGCAGCAGTCGTAAAATATAACATGAATATCCGTCTAACAATAAGCATATACAAGAAAAATTCATTTACAACGAACGTCGTTATAAAGAAATTCCTGTTAGAACGAAGTTCTTCGATGTCTTCGTAGAACTCTTGTTCTGTAATACAATATTCATTACAACAGATTTTCGTTATAACGAAATAAAATCGCGGGTTCTCCAAAATTCGTCATAACTTTTTTTTTTTTTTTAAATACCTGCATCAAAAAGAAGCTTTGCATGAAAATCTTAATTCGACAAAGGAGTCCTAACTAGGTCAGCAACCAATCTTTCTAAATAAAACACCATTACTGTTGTGTTTATTATTTTGCATAACTCAATGAACGTTTTGTCAGAGTTACTCCTGGCTTCATCAGAAAACGCCACACACAAATTCAAGAGTAATATTGGTGAAACGATCGTCAAGCTATGCAAAAATAATAAACACAACAAAAAAACGGTGTTTTAGTTGGGTTTTTTTATTTACTTTTTTTTAAATTATTATTAATATCTGAGAAACGTTGCGAAAATGAAGCAAAAATGCATTTTCAACTTAAACATATGTTAGCAGTAAGTATGTCTAAAAAATGAACTTCTTTCTACCTTTCCGTGCAGTTTGTTAAGTAGATTTTATTGTGTTACAAACTATGTTTTCCATATGCAAATTCACGAGCCCTTTTTCTTCAACTCCAAGTGATATTGCAAAAGCACTACTCAAATTTAACTTGCATTCAAAAAATAAATAAATAAATAAAAGAAAGAAAAGTAGCTTTACCTCAGGATATCTTGAACATATTTCCGGAATTATCTTCGCCATGAGATCTACTCCTTTTCTATATACTAAACGACTCACAATGACTATTGTAACTGAAACAAGAGAAAATTATTATTAAAGTTTATGCACTTTAGTTCTGTTTAAAACTTACAATCAGTGCACCAGTGCATACTATTTTTTAGTATTTTAATATTTTTATTAATGCACTATGCTGCTATTTACATGTCCAATCAACCTTCTGCATCCAGTATGTTTTAACGGAGGAAGAGTAGTAGTAGTGGTATAAACTCGGTATTACACGGGGCAGCGGTGGCTCAATGGTTAGAGCGCTCACCTCTGACGCTTGGGGTCGTGCGTGGGTTTTCCCGGGGTTCTCCCGTTTCTTTCCACTTTCTTCAGTCCACCAATCACCCCATCATCTTCCGTTCGGCCTGAGCTAAAGCTTCGTAAAGTCCTTACAAATTAAATTAAAAAAATCAGTATTACACAAAGGTAATACAGTCAATAACAAACAGCAAATAGTCAATATTTGTAATAAAACGGGAAATCTATCTCACAGTAATGATAATGAACACAATTATTGGCATACTTAGTATATCTGAGAACGATTTTGCCATAGGAAGCGATTATGTTCCTAATTATATTACCAAAGCTTGTTCAGAGTATGTAGCGCCAATATTAGTAGAGATCTTTAACAATACTATTATCAAAGACAGTGGATGGAGGTCTACATCATTCCTACATATAAGAGTGGTAATAGGTCCCTCCATACTAATTATAAGTCTATCATTAATTAATGACCTACTGAATGGCCTACTAATTATAGTCCTACTGAATTCTGTAGCCAGAGTTTTTGAATCGATTATATAAAGATATACAATTCAATCAAAGCAGAAACTAGATGATAAACAACATGGATTCACCCCATGTAAATCTGTAACATCGAACTTAATGTCAATTAATAAATTTTGTACAAGGGTGTACTGCAAATGGATCTCAATGTGCCAAGGCGTTTGATAATGTTAATCATTATATCTTATTAAATTAGCTTCAAACATGGGCTTGCCACCTTCATTTGTTAATTGGTTCAAAACTTATCTAAATGATAGAACATTTAGTGTCAAGGTAGGTTCTCTTTCATATCTGATGTAGCTCCCATTCAAAATGGTATTCGACAGGGTTTCCCTCTCACGCCCATATTATTTAATATTTATATTAACGATCTATGTCAAGAAATTCATAATGCTAACCTACTTATGTATGCTGATAACTTAAAAGTTATATAAAGAAGTGAATAACACTCATGATAATCTCCTTTTGCAAACCGATTTAGTCTAGGTTGACCAGCGATGTGTAAGAAACATGAATATCAGCATTAATGAGAGAAAAGTCATAAGCCTTGGACACAAAACGCAATACTACGTTAATATAAGTAAGGCGAGAGATAACTCAGTTACTAAAGGTAGATAACATAAAGGATTTGGGTGTAGTTTATGATTCTAAGTTAGATTTTAGTAAATATCTTAATGGTGTTATAACAAATTCTCGAAAATTAATAGACTATTTTTAGCCTATGCACAGTGGGCCGAATTTCAAAATTTCCGGTCAAAATTAAGTATGTCATTTTTTTTATACATAACTGAAAAGTTATTTACAAATTAGAGCTTGACCGCATATTAGAATAATATATAGACACGCCTTAGCAAAAAGAAATTATTTTATTCTATGGCCTTTAGGCATCAACGGTTCAGGCCACTGGAATAAAGAATTTAAGCATATCTTGTTACGTTTCGCCTGAGATCTGGTTTATAGATTAGTAATAAGTTGGTACGCAAAACGAACGAAATTACCTAAAAATTATCAAATGCAATATGACAACACATAAGCTAGTTCATTTAATCTGAATCAGTTAAGTCTGTCTGAAATTTCAGTCTTCATAACTCCCAGCTGTAGGAGATGTTAGAAGGTTGATGACATCTTCTCACACTGAACTGTTAAGTCTCCTTGGTGATTTAATTTCTGATGCTAGATATTAGTGCACCAAACGAAATAAGCAGAATATGGTAAAGGTCTTTACTCGTCACAACTCTGGAGTTTTCTAGGATTGTCTTCTCGGACTTCCTTAATATCTTTGTTCCTGGCTTCTTGAGCCTCCTTCGATAACTAGCCTATCATAAGGAGAGCATTTGAAATAGTTTTTGAGTAAATATTTTGTGGACACTAGACGGCGTGTAGAACCACGGATACAGTTGTACAAACAATCTGTCCATTTCCACTGCGTACGTGTCGAACACATCCAAACTGATGTGATACACACAATAAATAGCTTGCAGAATGGCGTAGCAAAGTTTTATGAGATGCTAGTAATATCTGCAGAACTGGTCGGACTTTTTAGTAACATCTTCTGGCAGTATTACTGTGGTTTCACTTCCTCCTGATTTCGGTTGATCCACATGCAGCCCCATTTCCTTTCGAACCCGTCTCTGTATTTCACTGTTTCTTCGCTACTTCTGACGGTGTCCGCGTACCTGCCATGTTTTGGGGGAAGGTTGAATTCTTTAGGTAACCAGTCCGAACACTTCTTTACCACCGGATCTTTGTTGCATTCGACCAGTCCCATCTAAAAGATTCTTCAGGGCAAAACCTTCTGGGAGCTTCAGCTACTTCCTGTGGAACTACGTCAGGTATATTCTCAGTTCTGTCTCCATTCTTCACCAAGCACAGTATATATTCGGTGAGGGGTCCCCGTTGTTCGCTGCTTTAACATCCTCTTTTTCATTTAGGATATTGAATAAATCTTGAGCGAAAGTCTTGGCCAAATTTACCTAGACACACAAAAGAATAATATGTTATTATGTTAAGTAATTTAATGAACCAATACTAATTGACTAAGTCATAATACAAATCAGAGTACATGTACATTCCAATGGTCTATGAAACACCACATTTTTCGAACAGGAGTGGAGCAGGGCCAGGTGGGGGCAAGCAGGGCCAAGCTGGGCCCGCCTATGAATACGTGAACTAATCTAGATAAATTCATATGTTTCAGCACACGCACTCGCACGCAAGTTTGGATTTTAAGACAAATGTAACAAGAAGTGGAACATAGGTCTGTACTTTAAAACAAACTACAGACATGAATTACTTGACGTGATCACTTCTTAACATTTCCTTTGCTCGCTAAGACTACGAACAAACTTCTCAAAACTGTGCGCCTTCCTTCACATTTCAACTCACGTAAGAACGAGTTAGTACACATTAGCACTTTGGAGCCATGTATACACCATCATAGCCGTCCACACAAGTTTTCACACGGAAGGAACGTTACTCTGTTCACTTAGCTACTATACTATCTTCGGTTTTATGTATTTCTTCACCGTTCACAAAATCCATTTTTGACCAACTATTTCTTGATTTGTCCCACTGTGCAATGGCATGATTTTAATTAGTTTAACACCCTTTTTTAACAATAATATATAAAGTGCTTGTCAAGTCTAAATTTGAAATAATGTGCCTCAAACGTCTGGACTGACTTACCCACAGTGAGCGTTAACGAACTAGCTGTACAAAGGTACTTCTTAAGACTTGTGTTTGAAATTTAATCTACCATATTTTTCATTTAATTCTAAGTACTGGTGTGATTACTTTGACTTAGAAATGCTGGAAACAAGAAGAAAGATAATTGATAAAAAAAAAAAAAAAAACTTTCTTTTTGAAGATTTTAGCTAAAGAAATTAACTTTACATATTTCATTGAGAAATTGAACTTTAATCTCCCCTCATATCGAACAAGATTTTAGCAACCATTGACGACATCTAACAAGGATTTACTACTCAAACGATTTATTTGTAATTCTAACCTGATTTAATCAGTTTGGTTATACTGGTATGTCTGTTTTTTTTTGTTTGTATCATTTTATCTATATTTTAGTTTTTAATGTAATTTTGTATCTGGCTCAGAGCTATATTCGCTGTTCAGCTAATCCATATTATTTAGTTTGTGGTTGATCATAAGACTTTAATTAACTGAATTGAATTATTATTATTATTAGTAAGCGTATCACAATAAAAGCGAGTTGGGAAATTTAAAAAAGATTTAAATTACAATAGATCTTGAAGTATCACACAGTCTTCAAACTATAATATATTACAATCAAAGAATTTTCATATTCACTATGTTGAACATAAAAAGACTACTTTATTTCATAAAAGGGTTGTCTGTTTGCAGATATTACAGAAAAATCTGACCATACGATATTGAAATAAAAGCATGTTTGTTGTTGTTTTCACGCATGCTTACGTAAACAGCCGGGTGTTCAAAAAAAATGGAGTTCACTGAAGAACAACACTTTCAATATCATTGTATCTGGAAGTTACACCATAGACCTTATAATAGATAGACTTAGCACGCTTCTCCATTTCTAGCTGCGCTAAAACTAATGGAATTTTGTTCAGTGCACGTGATTTTGAATCCATCCGCTAGGTAGCTCTGCCAAAGACGTGATATTCTACTACGAGGTAAGCTTATATGGCAGAGCGGATGGATTCAAAATCGCGTGCTCTGAACAAAAACCCATTAGTTTTAGCGCAGCTAGAAATGGGGAAGCGTGCTAAGTATATCTATTATGAGGTCTATAGTTACACATCTGTTTGAATATGTATTTTATTATCAGGACTCGACACTAGTACATAATATTTTTCATATTTTTGCGAGCTCGTTACAAAACTCGAAAATGTTGGATTGGCCAGACTATAAATCATCTTTCACTCACATAATAATACATTTTCTGTTGCATTTGAATTTATTTATGGCCTATAGGCAACTTTGGCTGAGGCTGGGATAGGATAGGAGACAGGATGTTGAGAGGACGGGAGCCTAGTTTAAAAGTGCCACCCGGTAAATGGTCAGTGTGGCTGAGGAAAAACCTCAGCTAAGATAAGCAACCACTGGGATTGTTCCCAGAACCATACGTTTGCTAACCCAACGCCCTATCAACTAAGCTACGGCCACTCGGTGCTAGATTATGTGGGAGGATAAATGAGGGAGAGGAAGAAAGAAATACCAGTGAAAAACTTGAGACAGAAAAAAAGACTATACACGAAGACTTCTTACTTTTATTTGGAGACCTCTGAGTGGGATCTGGAGTAAACACAGTCGTATCTACAGCGTTTGGAATCACTGAGACCTTATTGTGATGGACTCTGGCTCTAAGAACCGTATTTTCTTTCCTGAAATTCAGAAATAAATACTAAAGTAAGCAATGTAACTTGGATCGGAGTTATCAAATTATTTAAAAATCAACATGAAAAACAACACAATAAGTAATGGACTAGGTAAAAAAAAAAAAAAAGATACCAATCGGATACTTTAAAATTACCGGCTACCTTCCTGTTAAAAGTAATTACCGTAGTTGTACACACAACAAGCTGGAAAGAAATATAAAGATAAGGATAAACCATAAACTAATTGCATGTCTCACTTCACTGGCATGTTTTCCTGGCATTAGCACAGATATTGACCATATACGACAATAAAACGAACTACGTACTTCAGTGGTAGCGTGTTTGACTGGAATCTAAAGTTTCAATATCAGTGCCAAATTTCGCAGTTGTATTTTTCTCCTGATTTGCTTTTAGTTTCACTTAGTACAAGATTTTATACAATGGTCAAGACAGACACTTCACTTTAAAAGAGTTCTCTTTAAGCCTCATTGCTGGTGAGAAAACTGTAGTGGTATCTTAGGAATCTAGGACTGACCAACGTTTTCTTTGTCCAAGTTTTTTTAGTGAACTAGAAGGACTGATTTAAGCAAAGTCGCCAACGTTATAATACCTTTCTTGAATTTTTTTCTTACATTTCTACTGCATCTGATCCAATTTCATTTTGTGTAGTTTTCCAATATATCCTATCTAATATTATATATATTTTTTGACACTATTTTCTAATAAATTCTTACTTAATTTACTTTCTTTGTCTCGCATTTTTTTAAATTTCGGGTTTGAATTCATTTATCTTCACATCTAAACTTTTGGTCTTACTCTTTTCTAGACTCTTCTGAGCTTTCCAACATTTTTTTTTTTATATATTATATCTCACTTATTTACTAAAATTCTCATTATTATTATTATTATTATTAAGTTCCTTGCATGAAATCTACATCTGCTTTTAACTTTTTACTAGCTGATCAACTGTCCTCCAGATCTTTTAGCGCTTGGTTGTCGATTTTAACCTCTTTTTTTCTCCTTTCAATTCTTCGCTTACTTCTGTCTGTCTTCTTTCATCTCATTTAACAATTCATTAATCTTATTTAATGTTTCAAGCATTTTAAGGACGATGTATCTTCTACTTCTGATAATTCTTTTGTAATAGTTTGGCAAACTTTATTTTGTATGGGGCCACTTACTAACTTCAGCCCGTCTCGATGATACGAGTGCGATGTTTTTTAAATCCACGGACATCTATGCACCAGGTAGGATTCGAACCTGCGCCTTAGTCCAAACGACTACCGAGGTCGGAATACTTCTTTTGTATTTATGCCTGTAGATCGAGTCAGGTAATCCGTTCTGACTATACTGGATATTTCTGCCCCTATCTTTTGATTTTCTTCCTTCTTCTTCCTGTCAAGTCATATGGTCTGGATGCTCCCTTGATCCCAGTCCTTGAAATAAGCTTCAATGGTGGGTGCCGATATGAAAGGATACTCTACAAACTTCCCTGTGGTCAGACACACGATGGATACTCGGACTTACTTTCAAGACGTAAATTGAGCATGACGGTAGGAAGAAGGGGGTACAAGCAAGTCTAAGAAGACTGCATGACAATAGGTCTTCAGTTTGTGTTGACATGTCACATGTCTGAGTTCCAACCGAGTTGGTTCTGGCTAAAATCTTAGCCAATACTGTTGAAAGACCTTAACGCTCCGTTTTGTATCTGACGCAGAAATCTGTTACTACCAGTTTCTGAATCTGAATTTTTTTTCTAGATCAGTCGCGCAATTATATAACTTTTTTAAAAATATACTTTTCTTAAACGATTCTTACTAATAAGTAAAAAATAATTTTGTTCATGCATGACTAAAAAGAAAAGCATGGGGCGCTCTCTCATATAATCACTTTATAAATTCTTCAATTGGTGCGCCTCATGCTTTTCTTTTTAGTCGTGCATAAATATAATTATTTTTTACTTTTACTTTTTAGTACGAATTGTTTAAGAAAAGTATATTTATAAAAATTCTTTTTTTTTTTACTATCTTTCCGAGTTATTTCGATGTTAAAATACTTTTTTCTCAAGCTGATCTTGTCACTCAAATACTAAAATGTTCTGCAACCAGTCAAACGCATCATCGTTGCGGGCTAGTATTTATTTTAGGATAAAAGAGTTCTTACTATAAAAAATATGATTTAAAAATATATAAATATACAAAAATATATAAAAGTAACAATCGAATATTGTACTGTTCCCCGACTTGCGTCACTGCGCAAAATTTCATTATTGTATGGCGTCAAGAAATGAGTTACATTAACGTTGCAAAATTTGAGGGACCATCTTTCCTATTGTTAACTTTAATCAAAAGAAAGCGTGTGATAGAGGACACGATATTCGTCAGTTTCTTTGCTGCAGTAACTGGTTGATTCAGCTGTATCCATTTTCTCATCTTTCATTTCAGTGATATTGTAACGCTCTTATCCTCGCAATGGATGGAAGACAATTAGTACCATCTTCTTATGACCAATGTCCAGTACTGATGAAGCAATGAAGGCTGATTCTTTCTTGGGATCAAGAAAATATTTTGGTTCGATATTCTAAGAAGAGAAACAACACTGTCGTAACCCTTTCTTACACTGGCCGTAATTGGGTGTGACAGGGCACAGTGTATGAGGGCGTCATACAGGAAACGTTCTTCTTTACTCCGTTTAGTCGATAGACCCCAAGCAACAGGAGGAAAAGCTCGTCGTTATTTTCTGAAGGTACAATATTTACTGTACAAACAAGCTGGAACGTAAGTACAAAACTGGATTTGACTGCCCGACATAGTAATATTTAATTACACAAAAAAATACATAGAAGTCAAGTTACAATTTTGGTATTACCAATTCGGTAGGTAATGTCAACCTAAAACAAAACTCATTATTAATTAATTTAATTTAAAAAAAATATCAATAACAATAAAAAATAATACTACACTTAATACCAACTTCACAGATTTGAAGCATATATCCTCCGGCACAATTCTTCTTCGGTTTTGGGTAACTACGTTTCCCCCACCAACGTATAGCAACGTGCCATCTTGCCACCTATTACAAGAACTGGCAGAAACACAACCGCACTAAGCACGAGAAACGCTATGATATACGTATATAAAATACTAGTCTTGTTTAGATTAGCACTGACATCAACACAGTCACTATAACAACGTGGTTGCTAAGAGACGAGTAACCATAGTAATCAGTTTTCTGTAGAGTGTGATCTGGCTGTGACGATAGGCATAGACCCCCCCTCCCCCTTCCCCTTGTGATTTTCATATTCTGATTATCCTGTTTCTGCTTTATTTGCAAAGTCGTGACTTGTGAATTTTACCCGGTTTACCCTTATCAGCAAGCGGCGGAAATTGATGGGAAGTGCTTAGTATCAAGATCAAGGGTTTCTTGGGCGTACTTCCAAGTCTAAATGGGCTAGATAATCTCAGTCTGCTCCTAACAACTTTCACCCTCAACACCCAAACGCAAGGACCGGTGTGTTTATATACTAATAGTGACCCAGACATCATGTCTGACATCATACCAAAAGACCTAACCAAGAAAGTCATCTTGGGAGGATATCAGTCAAAGCAGAGGGGACAATAAAAAAGATGAATAACTAAACACAAATGAGATATAGAGCGAAACACTTTCGAAAGGAGGAGGAGTGGAGATATAAGAAATCTTCTCGTTATTCGCTTCGTCACCAGAACACAGCCGTGTGAACGAATAAATATTTCGAATATATGTTTCGAAATTTTCACCTAGGAAACCGAATGATCATTCGATTATGTAAATAATTCGATTATGCCCACCTCTACCGTTTTTTAAAGAGTTTATCGTTTTCTAGCAGTGATTGACGTTGATTGTCTATTGATTGAAGAACAACTGGGCAAAACATAAAATTATATTATTTCCTTGAGTAATGTGTTTACCACTTCATTGTTTTATATACCTATATAAGGCACTTTTCCCCCTTAGGACTTATTTGCTAGAAAACTAAATATATAAATAAGTATATGGGATCAGTTCTCTCATAAATATTGACTAGTATGTCACGAAGAAACCTATGTCAACTTGAAATACTGATTGTGACGTTTTTACAGTTTCTATTTGAACTATAAATAACTACTGGCCCTGGTGAGAAAAGAGTGTGACTTGATACTAGAAATCTGGGAGTTTGAAACACTGTATATTTCAATTAGACTAGTAGTAGTAAAAACAAGAAACTTATTCAATACGAATACTTACCCCGTATGTGACACACAAATACAATGGTTACAGCCTACGAGGGACATCTCCAAGAATTTATTTGTAATTACAGCCGATGTGTCAGCAAAGCCAAACAAAGAATGATCTGTGAACACTGTCTGAAAATAAAAATAAAACCCACATGTAAAGGTAAACCTTCCTCGGTATGCAGATCATGTAGGAAGGAGAGTGAAATACCAGACATAAACTCTAATCTGGAAATGTTTGCTTTGTTAAAAAGAAAAAAAAAAAACTAATAATACTGATTTAGACAGAACAATAATAAAGAGATAAATAATGTATATGATATTTATCAAATCGCAGATATGCATATGAATATGAAAAAGATTGTGAGATGCCTAATGTATAAAATTATTTGTCATAATGTTTTGCTAATTGTTACTGCGTTTTAAGTCAATTGTCCTGAAATACGTAACTCAGAAATAATATAGTATCTTAATGAAGTAATCATAAATTGGATTACGAAAAGGGACACAGAACGGCACGGCAATTATCTGATGATTGTCATACTATGTCTTAATATTGTAATGATAATAAGTTACTGGGTTGATGCGAATGAAACGTCCGCGCCAGGTGCGTACTATCTACAGTCCAATAACATGAAAACTATATTACCTGGTTAATCGAAGTAATTGCCATCTACAGCCACACACGGTTGCCATCGCTCAGCCAACGATTAGATTCCATGCGAAAAAAGTCTGGAGTCGGCGACGCGATGAAATTCACAACTGCCCGATCATTAGGGAAGGTCTTCCCTGCCAAGAAGAGAGGGAGATGCCGGAAGAGGTGATAGTCAATGGGAGAGATATCGGGGGAATACGGTGGGTGAGGAAGGGTTTCATACTGCAACTCATGGAGAGCCTGCACTGTTCTTTGCGTGACGTGAGGGTGGGCACTGTCGTGCAACATGAGGACATCATGTCTGTTCACCATTGCTATACGCATGCGGACAAGTTTGCGGTGCGTTTCATGGACTTCAGCACTGTAACGATCTGCAGTGATGGTTTCACCTCGCCTGAGAAAGACATGATGGATCACTCCTACCATAGACCACCGTACCAGCAACAACACTTTCCGTGGGTGGAGAGGTGGTTTAGGACACCATCCAGGATGTTGATCAAGATCCAACTACTGTCCTGAGTCCTGACCATTTACTACTGTCATAGCAAATCCATTTTTCATCTGTAGTGACAATCCGATGCAGTAAATCTTCCCGCTTATTCCTTATCCTCAGAGAACTGCGCACTTCCAGACGGCGGTTCTTGCTGGCCAGTGTCAACTCATGTGGCATCCATGAGTGCAGCTTTTTCACCTTATAGATCGCACAGAGCAGCCGACTGACAGTGATACGGTGTATGCCTAACTCATCTGCAATGACACGAACACTTTTCCGAGGGTCCACTTCCACGAGCCTCATTTTGCAATGTTGTGTCACCGAAACGAATTTTGACAAATTAACGGCGAATGCCCCGGTTTGAATTCATAAAGAAAAATCACTCGCAAATGTGTGTTTTCCACGGTGCATTATTATACAACCCTGTTCAACAGTACACTGCCTCCAAACTGTCTGGGTACCCTAGGATGTTTGTGACGTTAAACGCGTGACCTAAGTCGATTCCTGTGTTGTGTTGTTGAGGTGCGTTTTCCACCAGGTGTCACACCGGTCAATTCGTTCGCACCAACCCAATATTTAAAGATTTATTATTATGTCTGCTGTATGCCGTTGATTGTTCACGTTACGTTAATAGTTTATCGTCATCTTCGATCAAAATTTGTGAGTACAATTCAGCGCATTTTAAAAATGAATATGTTTTCTTACCTTGTTACGGAAAAAGGGAATATTTACCAGGTGTGTAAATATGAAACCGGAATTTGTGCATAGACGGCGTTAGCTGTCACTGTGATTACCGTAAAACTGCGTCCTTGGCGTCTTCCGATTTTCATTTATTTGCATCCATGGGACACGCACTTGCTGACCAGCGCTTCACATCTTACGAAAATGGCTTGATGACTGGTTTGCAGCACAAGAGGCACAGTTTTTTTTTTGGTCTGGCATCCACATATTGCCGAAACGATGGCAGAAATGTATCGCTAGCGATGGCCAATACTTCGAATAAAATAGTTCTTAGCATTGTCATCCAATCAGTGTCTTTTCTGTACATAAATTCCGGTTTCATATTTACGCACCTGGTAGTAACTCATGTAAGCCATAACTGGATAAAGAAAATGTTGTACAAATTAATGACAATGTAAAAATTATTATTGATTGAACAATACTGTTGAATAACACATAAAGGATTCATTGTTATCACAATTAATCTTTCTTATTATTGCAATTTTGAAATGGGTTACTGACATGTTGATAAATACGTTTTAATTACATTTCTGTTTGAAGTAATATACCATTACATAATTCACTGAACTGAGATACTATAAATTATGAACAGTCACAAAATATAGTTCGTTTATTTGTTCAATTGAAAATATGCATGATATTAACAAAAACTTCTGTATATATATAACAGCACTATTATGTGTAATTTTCGTACCTAAAAAAACAAATGTTTTTTAATATTATATTGTATTTTTGAGGTTGACATGTTGGAATATGCAAAAGATATTTTGTTCATGTTGAAATGTATTTATGCTCTTTAGGCATCTCAAGCTTAGGCCGAGATAGGGTGGATGAGATGTTGAAAATTAATCAGTCAGGAACTAGTTTGTAGGTACCATTCCGGCTTCTGTCTGGTGTGACTGAGGATATATTCCGTTCATGTTTTCGCTAACAAATTCATTGCAAAAAATTTAAACTTGAATATAATAATATGAGATTGACATGTAAATAATATACGAGCATTTCACTGAGCAGAAGGTAATAGTCAGAACTACCAAACCTAGTGAGAAATAGAAGAATTACCATTTTACAAAATAAATTTATGTTTGTCCTATTTTCTAAGTATTTTTACGAGAGCTTTAATTTCTTAGCAATTTAGTACATTAGTGTACTCGCGCTTGAAATGGAGGAAGATTGAGTGTCGCTCCACTACGTGAGGTGCTCCAGTCAGTCTCCCAACGAGAGCCTATTTACAGAAATCTACAAAGTAGGTTCTGAAGGGAAGGAAGTCAGTCCTACGTAGCCCTTTTTTTAAGACAAAGGAGAAAAAACGCAAAAGTTTTTCTCACTTACCTTTAGATTCATAAGTCGACCAATAACCATAGCTTCATGTGCCAGTGCAGAAAATGCAGAATGGCCATGAACAATTGTTATTCTTTCCCTAAT
>JAGDQP010042880.1:3834-16399 GCA_022664845.1 Lepisma saccharinum
TTGTGTTACAATATTGTTTTTTGATATCAAGTAAAATATTTTTCTTTAAATATTACAGGAATGGAGTAAAAAATATAACAACAGTTGGTTACAATCAATGATTGTTCCAGAAGACTTTATTTGGGAGGCTCATGGGGTGCTCACGAAAGCATACTGACTCCAATGTGCTAAAATATAAAATAACAATAATGTTACTTAATATGTCGTGCTTCCTTACTTAACCTCAAAATAACATCAAGAATATTTATAGAATGTGCTATTATATACGCATTTCAGTATACATATAAGTAATACAAGTGCTGAGACTAGTTCTTTCGAAGGGGTGGTTGGAAACCCCCGGGTAAAGCAAAGTCCCCTCGAAAGCATGCCTGAAAGAAACACTGGTTACAATGCATTTGATGTGACATAATTTCACATCCATTTTGCATAAATTCTAATAGAATTGTTAACCAATTGACAAATTTATTTTTAGTGACTGGGTATAAACGATACTGGGGACATTCTTTGTATGTAATATAATTTCGGAAAATTCTGAGCACTCGTAAAATTATTGTTTTATAATAGTTCCATATGAGTGTATTTATTCCATTGAGAAATTCAATGTTTAATGATATCAATAGTACCATGTTTTGTTATAAGATAGCTCGTAATATTTTAGAAAAATGTCCCTTCCAAATTTAATATCCTATGGCTTTCTAACGTGTTTTACCTAGTATTATCCTACGGCTTTAGCCCTCATATGCAGTTCTGTATATGTCGCGAGTGTTTCATTGTAATATTTAAATCAGCATACCAAACAATTCCTAAATTTACAATTTGATATTGATCCTGAAAGTACAGTTGGGTCAAGTTAGAAATTCCTTTATTGAGTTCCATTTGTTAAAATATGTATTCATGTTAATTATGTCATCTACATTGTGTTTTCGATTAATAACCTATCTAAAATCATCTATGTAATTTAATATTGTAACAATTTGATCTGTATACTTGTAGGACATTGAATGTTTTTGCAAATTCTCTCTTTTCTCTTTATTTTTTCAAGAAACAATGGATAATTAGTGGCTAAAGTCTCTGTTACAAGTATTGTATCATGTCAACATTCGATGTGCATAACTGACAGAGAACACACAGTTACTATGGTAAGCATACGGACAGTTTTCATCTGTGCCTTCTTTCCCAGTGTTGGGAAAAGATCAGCAGCTTGTCTCACTAGGGTACGGGGTTTGGCATATCAGTTATATCCACTTTACTTGTTAAATTTGCCTTGTATGGACTCAACAGGTATTTATGAGCTAAATTCATCACCAGACTGACGGAGAACGCCTTTCGCCGAAAGGTGAAGGAATGGGGATAGTAGTAACCGAGACTCTAATCCGGATACTATACTGTCATTCACCTGTAACGCAGAAAAATTCTGGAAACTTCAGTCAGGATTGCGTGTAGCAGGATCCAAACCTGCTTGTCTCCAAGGTCAGAGTTGAGTAATATTAATGTTTTTTTACACCCGATTGGAATTGTAAAGGATTTAGATACTTGAAACTTGTTAAAGTGCATTGCTAAAAATAGTAGCAAAAAATTGAATCAGTTTCTGAAAGATACGTCAAAAACATATTAAAATTATTTTTTTCTAAATGTGTTTATTTTGTTGTAGAACGTTAAGTCCGTAATTACGAAATTTTGTTTAGAAACAATACTAATATCATTTTTTAAAGAAGACAAGTACCTAACTCTTTTTAAACATATTTTAAAGGTTGTTTCAAGTCAATCATCTCCTTACATGTTAAAATTCTTAAAATACTTATTAAAAATTCTTTTGAAATCAACAATTTAAAGAGATTTTAAAACGCATTTAATGTATATTTTAAATATATTACTTCCGAAGATATCGAATATTTATTTCAAAATGATTTTTTAGATTTTAAATTAATTTTCAATATTGTTTTGCTACCTGGGCATAAATGTGGCACGAACGCATGTATGGACTTCACGCATGCTGCATGATGTACTCTTTAAGGAGCAAAGCCCAGATTTTATTCTTTCTTCCATAAATATTAATATTATCTTTTTTTTAAAGAAAAGTACCTAACTCTATTTTATTTAATATTTAAATTTTCGTCTTCAAAATTAACATCATGCATCTGTCAATCTTTATCTAAACTATTATCAAGAGCAAGAAACAGACATTGGTTGACATATAAACTATGGTTAGCTCCTATTAACACTCATAATAGTTATTGTAATCCTGCAATTGATATTATTTTATTCCATCTTAGAAAACCTTTCATGAACTGTTGCTCTACAAAATTAACATCACTCGTCCCCTTATCGATTTGCTCCGGAGTTATTTATACAGTAGCAGTCAGAGTGTTATTGGATTACACTAGTTCAATTTCGTATCTCTCTCATCTGGTATTCTACAAATCTCCGTCTTACTGTTAGTATCGTTACTGTTTTCTCTATATACGGACGACTTTGTAGATTTTTTTAGGGCTATATATTTATGAGTAACTACTGTTCGCTAATAGCTGTAATGTGTTCCGTAAAATTAGAAACTTTAATTATGTCATTACGCTTTAGCCTAATATTTATTTGCTGGTGTGAAAACAGTAATTGGAAGTAAACCCTATAAAATGTATCTCTCACGATTATATTGGAGACTTGATGTAATTGGAGGCACAGTTACGAAGCAAAGTAGTAGTGATAATGATTTTAGAATTACCATGGATTCCAAACTAAGTTTTGCATAACGTTATTACCAGTAATAAACAAGCCGTGCGTCTCCAAATAATATTGTACAGATATATCGAGATAGAAATCTCCACGCTTTGCCACTGTGCTACATGCCCATCCTCCTTTACTAGAGTACTGCTCATATATATGATCTATAGCTACTCCCTACTGTTCTCTCTAAACTGGGAAGAGTTTTAAACATTTCCCTGACAATAGGTAGGCTTTCTAGTGCTAATAATAATTTGGACAAACAGTAGTAGTAGTTGTTAGTTGACCTAGTAATTACTAGCACTCCTGAATATCGTGGAAATGTGGTTGATTTCAAGTTCCTTTATTAAATTGTATAATTTACATGTCAAATGTGATAACCAGTTATTTTCCAGAGTAGTTAAGGAGAAAACAGTATTTAAACACTATTTTTGCGTTTGTGCATTCAAGATTTTCCATATTAAAGAGATCACTATTCTACAGACTGCCTTCTCAACGTGACGTACTGACTAAGAAACTAGCTATACCACTTGTAATTAACACCATGTATTTGAACATTATCTGAATGTATAGATTTTTAGGTCTCTTTATCTTCGTTCTTTCACATATTCCTAGTAACTGTATTATAATTTCATTTCGTTTGTTGTGCCTTTGTCTTTATATGCAATATAAAATATTTAAGGCTGCATTTGGGTGTAAAATAAGTAAAATAAATTAGGTCGATCAAGTCCACATTAAACTTAAGACAGAGCTGTTGACAACGTACTTAAGCATGCGTTTAGTGATGGCGATAATTCCTTAAATGCTGAGAGCCAACGAAATAAAGAAGTTTAGCTTTAAAGGGTTCTGTTAATTGTGGTCCTTGAAATCAAACCTGAAAACAGTTTCATTATGGTCTACCTACTTCCACCAAGGTGTAAACGTAAATTCTTCGAATGGAGAGATCCAAACAAATAAGAAGGACCTGTCAGTTCAGAATCCACAGATTAAACACTGCCAAATAAATTGAGATTGTTGATCGTAATCGTGAAATAAATTTTTCTCTAGCTGCTTTCATTTACGTACTAGCCTGCGTTATAAACAGGTAGACACAGTGAGATTTTAAGAAGACCAGCATGTGTATTTGACAAATCACCTAAAACAAATCAATTTCAGTTCACACTTTACTTACCACTTTGTACATGATCAATTGAACTCCTTCTACAACTGCGAATGGAAGGCTGACTGACAGCATGACAATAAGTCTTGCTTTATATATGTGCGTACAACAATGTGGTTGCGAGTCACTTTGGAATCTCCCAACAATACGTGATCAGGGTTTCTGAGCTCCAGTAGTAGCGGTTTCCGTGTATTCTCTATTACGACAGAAGACGTTCTTGTGCCAAAGATTACTCTTTATTTCAACTGATCAACGCCCACAGCATTTCAAATAATTAGTTAAGAGAACAATCTATATATTACAGAAGGGAAAGGTATGGTATAATGGTGAAAGTGATAGTCTCTTAACCAGGTTATGAGGAAAAGAAATGGGTTCGAATCTTGCTTAAGCCAGCGGTTCTCACAGAACTTTCTATAGTTCTTCTCTGGCGTATGCAAATATTAATTAACGTCACGTTTGGTAATCAGAATACTAAGAAGCACTTTACTAATTCTTACTACATCCCTTTTGATTGGAAAATATGCAAGGGCTATTGAATGTTATGAACCATAAAGCAGTCTTGGATTAAACGTATTAAGACAGTCAAGAATTAAGTGAATAAATAAATACTCAAGAAATATAATTTTACTAGCGACTTAAAGTGATGGAATATAGTTTGAAGTTTCAAAGTAATTGTCAATATACTTTCATTCTGATTTGAAGATCATTTAGTAAATACAATGAAATTAATAACAGTAAAAACATTTTAAAAATCTTTCAGGTACAATGTGAATGAACTCAGTTCTTGATTTGAGTTGACAGAAATTTAGGATACTTTAATTTTTTAGCTTATTAAATATTTAAATTTCAATATAGGCTAATTATTTAAACTATCGATATACAGAACTTGCATAACACATGGAAATTGTTTGATCGTCTGTTTCGGAAAATTTCCTTGAACTTATATTTAATTTTACCTACCGAAGTGAATCTGGTTAACAGTGTTTGTGAAACTTTAGAAACTAGTATCCACGGGAAGTAGTTTATGCTAATAATATAATTTACTTAGGTCTTCGGAAATTAGTCAAAATTACTAATACAAAATTATAATTTCATTCCGGGTAAAAAATCTTAAAGAAACTTTTAGATCAATTAATAGAACAGCGCTTGATACGTTTGATTCTTCTTACCTTGGTGGATTTGTTGAATTAAAATTCGAACTTGACTCTTTATAATCTCCCCTCCTTGCACTACTTGAGAGTATCAAATTTTCTTACGCCTTAAATTATTCACTCTCTTGAAATGTGAGTCTGAATCAGCTCTTCTCTTTAAGACATCAGCTCTTTAAGACTTTGCTGGATTTTTATTACAATGTTCTAATGTTGAGAACAGAGCTTTCGTAATTTTCATTAATCTTGTGCGCTCTTTTCTTTTAAAACTTTACTTGACTATTGTTAATTCATGTTGTCTTGTTTCTTGTTTATATAACAGTGAATGAGATTGTTAAGAATCTCTTTTCGACAATAAAATTCTTCTTTGGTATTCTGTCTTCATTTCTGAGGGAATTTTGAACTTGTGTATTGATACTAGATAACTTGTACAAGTTGCACATCGACTCGAATTGTCCGAAGCTACTCTATTTTGAAGTAAACGAGTAGTTATTTGTTTTGATACTTTCTTTTATCAATTCGGTTATCTCTGCAAGTAAATCACATTCATTGTTACTCAGCAACGCTAGAGTACTACATCTTGAACAACAATAAGTATTTTATAAAGTTTTCCAAAACAATTAGAAATTGTGGATTTCACTCATTTTCTGAGAATCACTCTATTAGCTTCAATATAATATTTTAATCAGGGCTGGACAAGTGGACAGCCAGTTATGGGCTCAGCCCGTGAAAAGCTGAGAGATCATGTCCCTCAGAGGACATTCTTCGATAACGTATTGGAAATTTATTTAGAGTTGTTTTTCTAAACACTTTCCCGGAACTCTCCTTCTAAGAGTCATGAGACTCTGAGAAATCTCAGTAAGAATGACCAGCAAACAGGACTCGAATCTGTGTACCTCCCCAGTGTTATAAATACGTGTCATGTGGAAGCATAAGTCAAGAAGTACATATAAACATGTCAAACATGAAGCAGCGGGTCTAACAAAGAATGTGGCATTACAGTCCAGATAGTTTTCAAATGTCAATGCTCAGGATAGAAATTAGTTGAAAAGAATGAAAGAGTTTCATTAGATGTTTCTTAAAGGACAATAAGCAATCGCCGAGCGCCTGTAGCTCCTTTGGTAGATCATTGGCTTGCTATTCGGAACGTAGTAGTTTCGCATCCAGCAGACGGGTATCCTGATTGAGGTTTTGCCAGCATTTTGTCAGTTACACCAGACAAATGCTTTAATGGTATCTTGAATAAACCCGAGGCTCAATTGTTCCAAATCTTTCCCTTTGTTGTTGTTGCTGTCTAATATCTAATATAAAATGGTCGTTATGTGAGCTGTATGTTGAGTTCATTAAATAAATGAATCTTTGTTTTTAATTCAATTTTACACCAAACTTTTGGGTGCTGAAACAAGTTTAAATATAGATATCACATAAAATTTGTTCTTTATACTTTTCACCTAGCTTCTACCTGCACTGAATACAGAAGGGCAACAATTCATGTTATTGGTGTTCAGTGAATATTCGTCTGTTAAGTTTGTTCATATGACATGATATTGGCATAGTCAAATGCTGAAGGTCAGAGGCGGCGTTAGGTGAGCGCGGGCCCTAGGGCAATAATGACCCCGCGGGGCCAAAGTACAAGTAAAAATCGCTGAGCGCCGAAGTGTTACATCTAAAGCCGATAAAGCAGTAAGCAACTTCCCCCTAAATGCTTCCTCTCACTTCTTCCTTTCATTCCTAACCCTAAATTTATTACTAAATATTCTCTTTTTTAATGAACAACGGTTTCTTATGAAAAAAAATCCGACATAATTTATTTAAAGAAAGTATAATATATTTTAAAAACTGCATTGCTAATTACAAGTGCTTCTTTATTCATTTCCATTTCACATTACATTTCGCATGGAAACTATACAAACTAGTTTATTTGTAAACTTTTTTTTACAAATCAAGTTTTATATCATTGAGTAAGAAAAATATCAACTCGGAACGCGGGGCCTCCCTAAGCGCGGGGCCTGCCTGGGGCAGTTACCCCAGTTGCCACCCCCAAACGCCGCCTCTGCTGAAGGTTTTATATATTATATATATATATATATATACTTTGTATATGCTACTGGACAACTCGAAAAGTCCAAAACTAGGAGTTAAAGGAATTGAAGCTACAAGCTTATTAACGGAAACTGGAAGTAGGAGGGGCCACCTGTTAGAGGTACGAATGCTATGACTGCTATGTGATACACAATTCTGGAAATTTTAGCACAAATACACTGGTCAAGTTGATATTTTACCTAATTCTATTGTGTTATCAGAGAATAATACACATTCTACGAGTCTAAATGTTTCACTCCAAGCCCTCAAACGTCTGAAGGATGGTGTGCAACGGCAAGCTGGGAGGTACATTTCGGACCAGGTTCGGACCAGGAAATGGGAGATAATGACCAAGGTCCTGTGTAAATACCACTCATCTGGTGAAACTGAAGTATATCCTAGAAAACCACAGCCGGTATGACCTGTAACAGAGTTAAAACGTGTATTTCCGTAATATTTTGGTGACAGTATTGTTTAGGATCGAGATACAGCAATCTTCTTACACCACTTGCACCATTTCACTTATCAGAGATCCTTCTTGATATTGATTAAAGGTGATTTATTTAAAAGTGCTCTTCATCTGTTTTATTTTGGATAAATATCATTGACAAAGATAGACTAACACTTGTTTATTTTATTTACAAGTAGTATGTTAAGAACTCTTGAAAATCTGGTTACTTCATGACTGCCGTTCTTAGTTAACGACTGTAAATAACCAAGACGGTTGCCGGTCATATACAAGACATTTGAACACGGATAATGTCAAGTTAGCCAGAGGTTAAACTTGTTATCCCGTCCAGAACGAATAACGGACTTAAAGCAATTAATTAGGACACCTAAAAGCCCATACTTACGACTTCACTTATTAGCAGCAAATTTATTTTAATCTGGTAATTATTTGCGAATAATTTATATGCATAAATTTACTATAGTAAGTTTGTTCAAATTTTATACAAAATTGCCTTACACTCGAAATTTTTTGCATACATAAAGAACCCTGCAAAAATTCCATGGAAAAGGGTTTTCGATCAAATGCTTTGAAACTTTAAATGTATATTGTTTATAAAATTCTGAAAAATAGTTTCAATACCCAAAAGTCATGAAAAATGTTATCAAAACTTCTACGAAGCTTAATAAGTGTAGAATCACTTGACACTGGTAATAAAGTTTTCGTAAAATAAGTGTCCCGTTTTCGTTTATTATTGCACCTCTGAAGCTAGATAAAGGATCATAGGTACATGCGCAGATATTGCACCAATCCACTGGTACTTGGAATATGCTCGACATCAACAATATCTAAAGTATTTATCAACTCAAGTTTTGGACAACGTAATTAACACTCGTAGTGCAAATAATAGTTGTTATTGATGTAATTGACCCATAATTAAAATAAATACTTTCTCTTACAATATGCAATTCTATTTCATTTTATTAGACTCCTTGAGAGAGTAATATGGGATTGGTATATTTTGAGAAGAGTGCTGGCCGTTTTCTGTTTTGATAGTCAGTTGTTTTTATCGGTACCCGCATAGCACAAAACCTGTCCCTGGGGCATCCTGTGGCGCTCCCACCCGGGACCACGGAACGATCCCGGTATGGTCCCATGGGATGTCAGGAACGGTCATGGGACTATCGTGGGAATTCCAGATGTCCGCTTAGGTCCCGGGAAACGGGACGACCCGTGGGTCTCCTTCAGGATCAAACCCATGGAACACCAGAGGAAACCCACACGTAGAATAACGGATGATAACGGGACGGACGATCCCATCGGACGCCCGAGACATTCGTGGGACCCTGATGGGAATTGTATTTGACGTCTTAACAGAAACCCGTATATAGGATAAGTCACCGGCCGTGAGATATTCTGCCACGATAGTTCTCCTGGAAATGTCAAGGTGAATCTAGTGGCTATTCTTGGCTGTCCCAAAACGCCAATCAAATGGCTATGGGAATCCACAGGTATAATGAGACAATTCCATTCGATAGAATATGCAAACGTACAGAGACCATCAAGGTGATTATAAACTCGATGATATGCACAAGGACGTGAAGAGAACGATGTGGAATGCAATCACATTATTCTCTCTTCCCGTCTGTGTGCAAATCTTTGCGTTTAGAATGATATTGATGGCCGCTGTACGTAGAATTCCTCACATATATTTTTTATGGATCTGCTGCTAGTTTAGTAATTTCTACAAAAAGTCGCCTTATCGCAGGGACATTATAATTCTGCTTACCTCGTCCATCCGACCGTGTCCAAAAAAATAAATACCAGGAATCACAAGGTGTAGAGTGGTGGTTGAGTTGGAAAAGTCTTGGCTAGACACACAGATCCGTCGGAACCGTTTTGATTGGCGCAGTAAATCAGTTTTAGCCATTTTTTAAATAAATTTTCCAAACTGCTATCATTCCATTGCATATAGGTTATCTGTATTAAAATTGCAATAAATATTATTCAGCTTGATAGAAAACTACTGGGATTACTCTTCCAGAAGCACTTTCGCTGTCAGTGTCCCCAAAGCCTTATTTTTTCAAGAACCCCGTACAAAAACGAAGAAAATGTCTTTCTGTCAAGTTCTTTGAAACTGTTTCATCCTCAAAATATATTAAACAGCAGAAAGTATGAAACTTAAAATCAGGCCTTCTACGAATCTAAACAAGTGCAGCCTCACAAAGCCGCTCACCATCTTTTTACACGCTTTTTATTAACTTACTCTGTAATCATGTTTCATCTCTTGTACAAATCTTGCAACGTTAATTTATCCCTTGCATAGCGACGGAAGTCGGGTGGCAATACAACATTCCACTGTTACATTCATATATTTCTACACAGGGTGTTTCAGGACCTCTAGTACAAAGTTCGGGAGATGAGTCCTCATGTCAAAACAAGAAAAAAAAAGTTTATATGAACACGCGCCCTATCATGCATAGTTTCGCGCTAGAGGGCCGCAAAGATGTCCAAAACTATTTCAAGGCGATTTATTTCGAATACTAATAGCTGTAGAGCTGGCGGCTCGTCGTTTCGTCAAAGAAATCGGACTTGCTCATTCAGAAAATCCACATGTTTGCAGTGACGGGAAAGTGCGCGAGGGATTCCCCGATTGGAGTGGAGGATTCCCCAAGAATTGCACGGCGAATGCGGGTCGGACAGAGCAAGTAGACGATGACTTCCTATCAGAGAACAACACCACGTTGATTCCAAGGTGATACCTCAAGCAGGTGGAAGATGAGGAAGAAATAAAGAATGTTTTCCGTAATTGCATAATTTCACTCCGGAATCCCGCGCACATTTTCCCATCCCTTCTGACATGTGCATTTTCTGAACGAGCAAGTCTGATTTCTTTGACGAAACGATGGGCCGCAAGCTCTACAGCTATTAGTTTTCGAAATAAATCGCCTTTAAATACATTCTGGTATCATGCAACCATGCATAACATACTTTATTCCTTCCCCATCTTGCACCTGCGTGAGGTATCGACTTGTAATCAACGTAGTATTGGTCTCTGATATTAAGTCATGCTCTTCATGCTCTGATCGACCCAATTTCGCTGTTCAATTCTTTGGGAATCCCTTATTTCTCTCGAGAATCCCTCACGCACTTTCCCATCACTTCTGACATTCACATTTTTCTAACGAGTAGGTCCGATTTCTTTGACGAAACGATGGAGAGCAAACTCTACAGCTTTTAGTTTTCGAAATAAATCGCCTTGAAATACAGTTTTGGACGTTTTTCAAGCCCTCTAGTCCCGAAACTACGCATTATAGGGCGCGTGTTGATATGAACTTTTTTTCTTGTTTTGATATCAAGATTCACCTCCCGACGTTTGTACCAGAGGTCCTGTTTATGTACTATCATGGCCAAAATAATGTTCACATGATTTTTATACACGATTTTTCTCCAAGCCTACAAGATAGGCCACCCAACTAACGTTGAGTCGGCGGTGTGTGATTCTGAGAGAGTGTGAGTGAGCGAGCAAGGGTTGGAATTTTCTTTTCTTTAACAGAAAACATTATCACATGTCCTGGGTTCTGAAAAATATGAAAATGAAAAACTTAAGAGAGTACCATTTCAAACAATAAAATAGGAAATCTAACACCATTTTAATTTTAGGTGGGCCACTAGTTGAAGGGTACTGAAAAGTTTAATTCAAAGCGTCCAATAAAAAAGATCCTTACTGAATATGGAGAAACAAAAATGAATTTTAAAACCCATGGTTTCTTTCTTTTTTCTTTCTTAATGAATTCCATAGAACACTGACGTTACGCATGAAAGACAAGAGAAAAGGTCTGTTTCTATCAGTTCTTAAAAATAGGGCACGATGTAGGATATTTATGCTTGATAATTTCTGATATTATGTTGTTATTTACGTTATTTTGTGTGTGCGTGCCTATGATATTGTGTGTGCGTGCATGTGATAAACATCGAAACGAGTATGCTTTCTTCCGAGCACCGTACCTTACTTAGTAGAACGTTGGTTTCGTATTCGGGAGGACCTCGGATCGGTACCAGCAGCTGACTGTCCTGACTTACGTTTTCCCAGCGTTTTCCTCAGTCAAGCTAGGCATATACCGGGATGGTACACTTCGCATAAAAAATATTGCGACAGCGAACGCCGTGCAGTTAGGTAACCCAAATGGCACCTTCTAATCCCATAATCGTCTCTAGTAAACAGACTCCCTCTTTCTCCTTCCTTCGTCTCGCCCATACTAAAATCAGAAAACATCATGAACACGTTTTTTTTAAATAGACGTATATTAGTATCGATAAAATGAAAGCGAGACGAATCAATATACATAAGTTGATCAAGAGAGAAATTTAAACATACAATGAAACATTGAAGCCGATGGATGTCTGTAAGACAGAGGCAGAGAAATGAGAGAGAGAGAGAGAGATAGAAAGAGAGAAGAGAAAATAGAAGAAGAAGAAGTACAGATAAAAAATATGGAATTTAAATGTAGTAAAAATATTAAGTTCAGCTCGCACAGTATAAAGTTCAGTTCCCACAAATCAAATCTAACAGCAAAAGAGAAGTGATTTTATATTTTTGCAGGGTTATTCGAATATATAAAGGGTGCTTCAAAAATTCATTAAATCACTTTCAAAATGGAGACCAAACTTGGTGGTCAGATTAAATACTTATGATTTCCAGTGAAATTCCAGAGTTTTGATACACATCTAGGATAATGTCAAATGTGTAACACACATTGTTTGTTTGCGCCGGGTTAGTGGAATCACTAATTGTAAAAAAAAAAGTAGATAGTGTAGGCCATGCTGATCCATTGATTCAATTTATGCTTGATAACCCGTAGGATGAAGGAGAGATTTTAATTATTTCATTCCGTTTGAACAATGTTTCTTTAAGGGGTGACCAGGACCGGAGATGTGACCCCGAGAACAAGAAAAATACGACGCCGAAATTCCCAGTTAAATAGGCTTTCCAGACCGGGTCAATCGGGT
>JAGDQP010042881.1:0-12472 GCA_022664845.1 Lepisma saccharinum
AATTTGATATGCCGCACGTGCATATAACTTAAAGGTCTTAAAGGCAGCCATATTTGCCGCCATGTTGAATTACTGATATTGCTCACGTGCTGGAAGGTGGCATTTAACGGAATTTCGAAACACACATCACAATAAAACAGTAAAAACATTTTATTCATATCTCAAAACAGGCTTTACCCCTTTGGTACCCGGACTATAATAGGTTTATTAGCGAACGGTCAAAAAAAAAACATCAAGCAAGAGATCACATATTCTTACACCAACAAAATGTAGTTCCGAGTTAAGGCCGCTTTAGACGATACAATTTGTCGTACGATCTCTTGTATGCAATCTCATCGGTTACATTCTTTGATCGTGTAAAGCGAAGATCGCACGATTTTTCATGCTATCTCCGATGTGTTCTCTAAATAGAAACGGTCCTATTTTTCAGCGGATATTTCGTACAATCTATGACAGCGCCCCTACTGGCAATATAGGGTGTTTTCCTATTCGGCTGTTTGGTTATGGATTACGAGACAGAGAACACATTAATGTTATTACTTGATGCTGAAATTTACATAATGGCATAATAAACTATTACAGGTATAAAGATATAAAACAAAGTTTTTAAGGGAAGTATAAAAAGGTCGGTGATACTGTAGTACAGCTACTTCTCCTATAAAAGACTAGCAATACCTCAAAATGCTACGTTTTTCATTCTTATAAGCATAAGAGGTACTAAATACGTGAGAAATGTTTAAAAATATGACAAAAGTTCTGATGTGATTTAATAGCTACTGCTTTTCCTATATATTGTACAATGCAATTAAGGTGATTTTCCTTGTTTTTCTTGTGCGTATAGTACCGAATTTGCTGAAGTCATATGAAGGGAAATAATGAAGAGGATACCGGTATCTTTGCAATTATTTTGATAAACATATACACTCTGTGCATCCGAAATAATGAAATACATTGAACAGTAATTACAGAAGTAGACATAATGTAAGTAGAGTGTCGACGTCAAGCCAGAGCTGTGCAAGTCAATACGTGAGCTAGTTAATTAATCGGACGAACTAATTTTCATTCAAGGGTTAAGACAGCTGACCCTCCCTATTCATATATATATATACCTTGTGTGAAATGCGCCATTAAATCCTATAAAATCTACATTACTCCTCATTTTTTATTTTGCATGTATTTCATGCTTATAGGAACGTAAAACGTAGCATTTTGAGGCGTTTCCAGTGCTCTGTGGTAGAAGTAGTTAAAATGCAGTATTACTAATTGTCCCTGTATGCATAAATAGGAGTTAATATATCGCGATTTATATACTTTTGAAGTTCTGTGTAATGTCCCATATCTTGTTAACTCGAATATTGTAAAAACAACACATATGACTCCGAACTTATTACCGAAGTCGGGAAAATTTTCAACGTTTTTTGGGTTCCACATTGAAATATGTTTATTGAAGTACAGAAGTAAAGTTACGACACTTTCGTTACCACTGAAATCTAGTAGAAGTTAGATTCTTTTGGTAGAATGTGGCATTAAAACATACTGAATTTCTGTTGCGTCAAGATTTTATCAATATAATTATTTTCTATTTTTTTAAATGGGCTATACTTTCACAAATATCTGTGGCATAATTACGTAAAAAGCCTGAGATGACACAACGTTTCATTATCCCCTCGTATCCAAAATTGTATCGTGTAAAACGCTATACAATATTGTATGATTTATCGTACGAAAAATCTCGTACTATGAATTGTATACATTCTATCATACGAGAGATCGTACGAGAAATTGTATCGTCTAAAGCGGCCTTTAGATTCGTGCTGGCAGAAACAATTTGGCACATTTTAATTTTTACGTTCAATAGTTAAACTAGTTAAGCCCCTCGTACACGATTCAAGAAAGCTTGAACAACCAATTGGATGAAAATGACGTCACTAGTCAGAGACTCCACACGTGAAATCTCTTGAATTCAAGTCTTCTCATCCAATTCGTCCTATTTAGAACCTGTCCTATTTTTATTGAATTCAATGCAGTGATCTACCAATCACATCGCTGGTGACTTGAACACGTGACAACTGTGCTTCCGGAATGCTAAAAATTAAAATGTGAACATGGAGCAGAGAATTTTTAAGTCCTTGTTTTTATGATGCGAAATAGATATCAGAAAATCAAAATAAAATAAAATAATCGCTACAAGAAATTCCATCGCATCTTGCTGAGGTAAAGTGTACGTGATGTTTCTTCTGTAGTTTTTGTACAATCACTATTGCAATAGAAATTGATAAAGAGGGTTTACTATAATTCCTAATAAAGTTTGTATTGTATTTAGAAGCAGTAGGATATTAATATTTCAAGTGCCACTGAGTTGCTCATAATTTATGTGGAAAGGTCGAGTTTTTATTTACTGTATGTAGGAAGTTCAAAGCTGCTAAACATAGAAGTATCTGGGTACACTTTACTATACGGTACAAAACAATGTAATCTTTTCCAACGTATGTGAAAGTGTTGTAACTTAAAATATAACGAAGTTTAGTCATGGAAGAATTAGTGAAATAGCGAAAAGTACTTGGAACTACTTGGCTGCTTCCACGTTGGTGAGCGAGCACATTAAACAGTGCATGAAGTAGCGAAAAGTACTTGGCACTACTTGGCTACTTCCACGTTAGTGAGCGAGCACATTAAACCGTGCATGAAATAGCGAAAAGTACTTGGAACTACTTGGCTGCTTCCACGTTGGTGAGCGAGCACATTAAACCATGCATCGCATATAATAAAAAATCTCTTCTTTAACCCGCCTTTTCTTATTCAACATTGTGACCATTTTTGTAGCAAATAATGTGTCATTCATAATACAACGCAATGCTATTAATATTCAGCCGCATCCCTACAATCTGCATGTAGTAATGAACGCAAATAAATCTGTTCCGACACGAAGTGTCACGATTAGTATGCCTCCACATGGCGCTATCTTGGTCAACTGGAGTGCGTATGTAACGAATGCATTTAATATGCATTTTCACTTTGAATTGTTAGTTGTCGTTAGATATTTATAGAAGTGCGTGTAACCGGAAATAAATAAAAACTTATAAGAATTGAAGAGTTTTGAATAAAGCAATAAAAGTCGGATGTTCGAGGCATCAACTACGGAATCGCAGCCGTTAATCTGGTTATTTTATTGAAAGCGACGCATATCATGTTTAACATTCACTCCATGTTCCCGCTTTCAACGCAGAAAGAGCAAATACGACTCGTGCTTTTGGCTCCTTCACACTTCCGCTTAACTTATCGAATCGTGTACGAGCACCATCCAAGCACTTTCAACACTACTTGGATACATCCCTTTGATTATTTCAGTTGGATCGTGTACGCACTCATCCAACTGCTTGTTCAAGAATTTGATTCTATGTTTATTGAATCGTGTACGAGGGGTTACCGTTACATCCGAAAATAGTTTCTTTTTCATTGGTATTCATCCGCGCAAGTAATTCAAATGTCTACATACACACATATATATTACAATTTCGCTGTATCCGAATTGTACTTTAAGGGCTATAGACATTAAAGAATTTCATCGTTCCACGGTTCGTACTATATTTTCGAAAGTTATGCAACCCTCCGCAAAGAATTTTCTCTTTAATTTTCAAAAAGAGAAAATCTATATAAACTAATTCTGGGGAGGTGAAACATACAAAAGTGACTATATTTGAGCAAAATGTGAAACATCGCAAGGTTAGTAAATACTTGGAGGCGGAGAGTGGAGGGCTGTATTTAATAAGAACTACAAGAAATTAAATTTTCAGATATAAAATACCTTTTGAGATGAAAACAAATTGACAAATGCTAGCACCGTAGCAAGAAATGCTTCCCTTTACACTTTCTTGGCAAAATGCATCATTTTTTTTTTCTTTTGTAGGACTGTAGCTTTCAACCGTATGACAATGTAAAATACCGTCTCAAATTTCAATAAATATAGATTTACTATAAGAATTTATTCAAAGTTGAGATGGTATTTTATATTATGTCATATGGTTACAGGCTATAATCCTACAAAAGGAGAAAGTCAATTGCCAAGAAAGTGAAGGCAAGTAGATTTTCTTAGGAAATCATAGTTAACGTGGTAAATGCTCACTTTCCGTTTTAAGAATTTGTTTCAAATATACGAACTATGTTGAACCTTCTGGAAGTAACTAAAACAGCGTTTGTTTTCTGGAACACTTGCTTTACAAACTCAGTTTAATTCAACAATGTCTAGCATATGGTTCCTCCCACATACCATATATTTGTATGATAGTGTGCAAGCATTTGTCAATTTCCTTTCATTTTTCTAAATCTGAAAATTTCATTTCACGTAGTTAATATTAAATATATATTTCTCTATTGATTTTTTTAAAAAAAATTGTAATTTAATTTTAAATCTTCAAGAAGTTTGCTATGGAACACGAGGTCTAAACTTCTAGGTTCCACAGTAAAGAGTTAATGAGGAAATGTCCCAATCGTCCAAGGTATTAAGTTTCACAAATGAATTTCGATAAAACCTTTTGCGGTAAACAAACAAGCGTTTGCTACCTTGGGACGTTTGCTACAACACTTGCTACCGCCACCCAAGTGTTGACTAACCTCTAGTCAGCGAAACTTCACTCACTATAAGACTACTTTTTCGTTGTTAGGCAACGAACTTTTTTATACAGTTCCCGAAATTCGGACCTGAATTTTATTATATTGTGATAATCCCCATTTTGATAGCATATTTTAGGTGAATTTCACAGGAATATGAAGTGTAGTGGTAGTTGCTTATTGTAGGTTATCTTCATAGAAATACTGTAGTGGTAGTTACATATCAGAACATGGAGCGAAATTCAACTAGCTCTAGATCCAAAATTTGACTCCTGATCCAACTGAAATCTTGCTTAATCGACTCAGGAGGGTCGATTTCATGAAAAAGGTAAAACTCAGGTTTTTTCCAAGTGTATTTAAAGCGCATTTCATGTCTTTAGCACTGTTATTTGATGGAATATAACCTAATTTGTTTTAAGCTCCATTTGTTTATGAGCACTTCTTAAAACGACTTCGAAATGAAACGTTTATCGGTTTCTGAAAACTCCATTAGTCTCTCTTGACTTTTCTCGTTCTTATGTTTTCTTTTGCCAAATCTAAACTTTCCCACTTTCGTGTCACTGCTATAAAGTTACCTCTCGGCTTAAGTACTGACTAGCCTGTAGTCAGCAAAGTCCAGTCAGTATTTTTTTCGTTGCTAGGCAACCAGGGTCGAAAAAATACATGTCCAAACCAGAAAGAAACTGCCCAAACAAAAAAACCTAATACCATGAAAATGCAGTGTATAAGAAGGTGGTTTTATCGTTATTTGAAATGTTGCCAGGAAGGACAAATTAGGAATAAATTTCTAGGTACACCATACGTAGAGTTGGAGTTTAAAGAAATGAAGTCGAGAAAAGGGCTTTGGGGAATTCAAGAAAACCGTTGCTACCTCTCCGCCTCCCAAGTGTTGACTAACCTCTAGTCAGCGAAATTTCACTCACTATAAGACTATTTTTCGTTGCTAGGCAACGAATTTAATCAACAATATTACGCATTGTATTGTTGTATGAAAATAATTGTTGATTGCTAGGACTATTTGTTTGTCTCCCTCCCTTTTATACAGCCGCCGCAGAGTTTCGGAATACGCCTTCCCACACCTAACCCAAAAGTTGGTCTTAGGCTCTTCTACACGATCGGGGGAAACGCGGCGGCTTTAAATGTACCCATGCTTTTAAATGTACGTGTCAAATATGCCATTAGTGTGGGGACGTTTGAGGTACCGACTCTTGAATGTGTTGTATTTTACGTGGCATTTTGAAATATTTCTTAAATATGTGTGCAGTTCAGAAATGAAAGAATCTGATATTTATTTTTAATTAAGCGTTTTACGTGTACTATTTGTATTGAAAATTGAGAAAATACTGTGTATTGTGTTATAGGATTGAAGCAAAATGCAAGATATATTCCCAATTTTCCATTATAATCTCTTGGACTCCTGAACTTGTAATAAGTAGTATTTAGATCTTACATACATGATTTACTTAAATGCAGCGTATAATCATTCTCAGTGATTTTAATTTAATGTAATAATTAAAAATTGTCCCTTCGACTGTTTCGTTTTTTAGCATTATTTCAAAAATCTTTCACAATATTACGTAAATATTATAATTCTAGAATATGGTTCCTCTAAGCTCCGAACACCATAGAAAAACAAAACTGTTGCTTCAGGTATGGGAAGACTTGCTCCATCTCACGCAAGCAGTTGCATAAAGGGGAATGGAGGAAACATAGTCTTAACCAGGAGTGAAGTGAAGCCAGGGCGCACCCCGGTACCATTTTAGACGTCAGGGAGTCCAGTCTCTTCGTTTAAGAGGGTCTTCTACTTCTGTCGCCGCTAGAAAGTTTACTGTTGGTGCTTATGGACAGAAAATTGCTACCGAATACCTTCATTTTCTAAAGAACTGTATATTTTCAATCGGAAAGAAAATTTTTAGAGCATTCTTCAGAAGTTTGTGAACGGGTTGAAATACTTAGAACGTACATTTGTCTCCTAGTTTTTCAGAAATAAATTATTAAAGGTAAAATAAAATAATGGCTGAGCAAAGCACTACAATTTATTTAAAAAAATTAAAATCAAACAAATTTAAATTAAAATTAAACATATTTTAATTTTTTAAAATAAATTGTAGTGCTTTGCTCAGCCATTATTTTATTTTACCTTTCGTATATAAAAGCAAAGCTTTTGTATGGAGAAAATTATTAAAAAATAAATAAAATTATTTTTTCTCCAAATTACAATATGTCTAACTTTGCAACCACTTACGCTAGAAAGACCAACTTTTTTGGTTTATTCCTTGTGAAGAAACGATTCTAATAATTTTAATTACAATCATATCTGATACATCAATAAAAAAAATAGTATTTTTACACAGTTATTCCAGTCCACTCGTCAAAGGTTTGATGAGGATAAGCCACGCCCCACTCTAGGCCTGGCAGTGGAAAGGATGGGAAGTTGGAGAAGCGAATGTTTGAATAAGTAACCTCTTGAATGAACCAGGTTCTCGACCAGTTTCTGAGAATTCCTGCGAAAAATTGCTAATTCTGTAGAGTTTGTGTTCCTCCTCAATAGTTCCATTCGATGAGGGTGGACGTGGTGAGTGGAGGGAGATTGCCTCTCTCCCCCATCTGCTTCCCCATAGAATTTATTATTCTAGCAAAATGCAATATATTATTTGCGCTTTCCTGACCATGTATTGTCTTCACTCTTTCTATACCTCTTCTGCATTTTTTGCACTATTGATCACATAAAGCAGATTTGTGTCCCTAACGAAATCAGCATTACTTACAGCTTTAAAATATAATCTCTCTTCTTATAGAAAACTTTCGTTTGCTGCAAACATCATAGTTCAGCAGTAGCTATTTATTCCAGATGAATTATTAAAAAGAATAGTTTTTACTGAGGATAATAACGAGCAATCTTCCTACACAGCTAACAAACATCATTCGAAAAAAACGTTATACTCTACTCCAGGAGTCTCCAACCTTTTTTGGCAGCGGGCCAAACTGACTAATCAGGTAGAGGGCGAGGACCGCATTATAAAGGATCAACTCAATAGTAATATAGAAATGTTCATATAGTAATTATATTACAAATCGTATTGTATTAGTAACAACAAATATATTACAAAATACAGTGTATCCCAAATAACAAATTCTTGTTAGTCTAATGAAAATCTGTGTTTTAACGTCAGATTAAAGTTTTTCAGTACTGTTCGGCCATTGGCCATAGCGTTAGCTATAATGTCGGCCCTAAAAGCGAAGTTCAACGTAGAGCAAACTATATGGTAATTCCAATGTACATGTGACCCAACGTTAGCTCAACTGTTATTTTACAGTTGTATGCAACCAAAATAGTACCAGATTACATACTGAGGAAATTTACTACTTTAGTAAACGGAATTATGCATATTTTTATAGTAGTTTTTTAAAAAAACTGGACCTTGATTACATCATGCCTTTATTCAATTACGTGTTTTAATCTCTTGTCTTCATTCATAGTTGAAATTTTTTTCACTTATCTGTGGATGGATTCGAACCTGCAACGATGTGATTTATTATCCGCTGCTTTATCCACTACACTACGGAGTAACCCTTTAACCCTAATAATACGTCAATTATGCACTTCATCAATTCAGACAGCGTGACCTAAGACCCAACGTTGGATAATTTTATTCTCCCCACTTACGCGCTGAATGTATTAAAATAGAAGACTTAATTTTCTAATATCATTTCTACACAAACAAGTATTGGGTTGGCCCATAATTCTTGGCGTTTCTTTTAAATGAAAATTTTGCGTGAAATATAAAATGTTTTGGCAATGCGCTTTATGTTATTCGATAGAGAATTATGTGCTCTACAAAATAGTGTGTTTAGTTTTTTATGCTGATATACTTTTTGTTCTTTTCAGGTCATTAAAATGGAGTGTCAAGTCGACAAAAAACAGCATTTTCGACACCTTCTGCTTTTTGCGTTTAATCGAGGTGCAAAAGCTACAGAAACTGATCAAGAGATTTGAATTTAATATATTTTAAGGTCTTTCGGCAACTATGGCTCAGACCATATGGATGATGATGGGATGAATTGATGGAATGAAGGAAGTGGGAGGAAACGGGAGTACCCTGAGAAAACCCACGCACATGGTTTTTGTCCACCACAAAGCCCACATGACATGAGCAGGGATCGATCCCACGATCCCTAGGAGCAGAGGTGAGTGTCCTACCAACTGAGCCACCGAGGCCCCGAGAGATTTGTGAAGTGTACGGCGAAGAGGCGATGCCTCTTACGACGGCTCAAAATTGGTTTAAGCGATTCAAAGACGGCAATTTCGACCTCAAAGATATGCATCGCACCAGACGCTCAGTTCAGTTCTATGAGGAGCGACTGAATCAGCTGATTCACAAAGATCCACACCAAACGACGAGGGAATTGGCAGAGATAATGGAATGCTCCCACAGGACCAAACGGGATCCCTGCTCATGCCATGTGGGCTTTGTGGTGGACAAAAACTGTGTGCGTGGGTTTCTTCCATTTCCTGCCACTTTCTTCATTCCATCAATTCATCCCATCATCATCCATATGGCCTGAGCCATAGTTGCCGAAAGGCCTTAAAATATAATCAATTCAATTCACATATCTCTCGAGCAGCTTCTGTGGCTTTGGCACCTCAATTAAACGCGAAAAGCAGAAGGTGTCGATAATGCTGTTTTTTGTCGACTTGGCACTCCATTTTAATGACCTGAAAAGAACAAATAGAGCACATAATTCTCTATCGAATAACATAAAACGCATTGCCAAAACATTTTATATTTCAGGCAAAATTTTCACTTAAAAAAACACCAAGACTTATGGGACAACCCAATACATAGTAAAATTCACTCAGAAAAATTATTATCCGAAATAAGGTTGCAGGTCCCTCAAAGAGTTACTCGACCTCGTAATTCAGTCTTCCCCCTCCCATCCCAAAGGACCAATAGAAAATATGATGTTGCTATACTGTTACAAAATTCTCGTATCTCGTATCGTCCAATCGACATTTGGTCCAAAGGACTTTTCGTCCACAGGACATTTGGTCCAATACGCAGCCTAAACGGCTGGAGCTACTGAAACGAAATTTAGTAATGTGATACATTATCACTAGTAGGTTACGAAAATATTACCAAATGTCTCCAAAGGCGCCATATTGAATGCAAAATGGTGGATCTAAGAACCATTTTCCACGCCGTTTGAGCTAGAGCTACCAAATTTGGCACAAAGGTGTAATATCGAGAGTAGTTTAGGAAAATATTACATTTTCGAAAAGTCGCCAGCTTGAGCAGAAAATGGCCGCCAAACTCATTGTTGTATAGAATACACAGCCAAAACCGCTTGGACTACTGAAGTGAAATTTGGTATGAAGGTACATCATCACTAGAGAGTTAAAACTTATTACAAAATGTATCCAGAAGCGCCATCTTAGATCCAAAATGGCGGGTCCAAAAACATTTTCCACATCGTTTCAGCTAGAGATACGAAATTTGACATAAAGGTGTATCATCAAGAGTAGGTTAAGTAAAAAATACAAAATGTTGAAAAAAAAATCTTTGATTCAAAATGGCCGCCCAAATATCAATTTCCACATCGTCCCAGCTAGAGAAATGAAATTTGGTATGGTGTACCATCAGGAGTACACACTAAAATCAAAAGAGCGGATTCCGCTCAAATCGAGCGGAAAGAGTAACCGCTCGCTTAGAGCTAAATTTCATCGGAGCAAAGATGAGAAATTTCCGCTAGAAAAAAGAGCGAAAATCTGTGGTAGTCCATTTCAATGGAAACCTAGATATTGTATTGGTATAGATGAATTTCCATCTATTCAGATACAATTTACATCTTGTGAACATGAAAATGACGCAATAAAATGTACAAAAGTGCGAAAGGGAGCATTAATTCATATGTACTAAAAATAAAAGTACTGTACTTGTGAATGAAAATGAGTAAAATAAAGCTAAACTTGGAGGAGAATTGAACCCGGTACCGTTCGATCAGCTACCCAACGCGTTAACCCCTCAACCAAGGGTCCAACTGCGAGAATGCGTCTTCGGAATTGATTCTTTCGTCTCGTCAGGTACTTGATTACAGCGTTGAAAGATTTCTTGTACGTACATATCTTACTCCTGACGTTTTTTGGTGTATTTTGCTAACAGAAAAGTTTTAAAGTTCTGTTTTCTCTTTTTAACTATACATAACGCTATAAATTTCACAGTATAGCTTAGTCTTTCGATAGCCTTTGCTTTTACAAATGGCGAGGACCAATACGCTGTTAAAGTTGACGTCATTGCCGCGCGGTATCCTAGCAACCAGAACGACTGGCTTTATACACACGGAGCAGCATACGCGTTTAGTATGGAAGAAGAAGGCAAAACGGTTTTCTTAACATATTTATAACACTTAATAGCTATATTATATATTACAATATGACTACATGCTTTGCATTTAACTGCAGGCACTATGCTTTATGTAAAACTTGTAATTTTTTTAGATTTCCAAAGAAAAGAAGACATTACTGTTATGGACGAAGATGTGCAGTCTATTTACAATCCATTTTATTATAAATTTCTATTTTGTTTCAGAAACATTCTCTTTGTTAATATTTAGTTTCTAGTAACAGCATTAAATGACTTTGTGTATATTTATATTTTAATATGTTAATTACTACAAGGGGGCATGGAACAATTGTTTGTTGTTTTCAGTTTCTTTAGGATCAACTGGATGGTATAGTTCATATAAATTCTATAGGTATGTCTAATTAATGTCTCACTAAGGCATTTTCAGTAATTTTTATATTTTTTACAATAGATTCTCAATCTATAGATAGTGGTAGATACTTTACTCATTTAGAACATGAATTATCATCTCTCGGATTAAATAACTGAGATAAAGACTGCAATGGATAATCCTCAAAATTCTAATGCAACTGCAAATAACAGGCAAAAGCTATAGTGTTAAAATAGATTTATCATTATCTACAAGAGGTGCGTAACTACTTTGTATGCAATTTAGAAACAAGGGCAGATTCCATGTATTGAAATAAACTATACTGAATTCTGAGACTTATGTAACATTGTTAGTTAGGTTAAACCTGTATATTTGAATACACGTGGCACAATATTAGCATTTGCAGTGGCTAATAATACTTCAAACTTCTCTCAACTCGAAGACGATAATTATGTTAGCGAAAGAAAACTATGTTTGATTTGAAATTACATTTCTATTCTCAAGTTAGGAAGACCTGTATCAGGCGTGGCCAACTTCTTTCTTAAAAGGACCATTTTATGATGATTACGAGCCGCACACTTTTAGACAGAACTTGAGTAAAACTAAGCTCTGTAGTTTTTCAAGGCAGATGTATGTAATTGCTATCTTTGTAAAATCATTTTACTATTGGAATAACAATATATTCGTATAATACTTGATTGTGATCCCAGAGGCCAACTATCCTGACTGAGGTTCTTTTCCAGGGTTTGTCCTCAGCCACAGCAGACAATTACCGGATGAGTACAACTTGGACCCTGGCCAACTCCTTCTGGTATCCTTTTACCCTGAGTCTTAAATGCTTGAAAGTCAAAAATATATTTAAATTCAAATACTTGATTGTAATTATAAGCTTTTAGAGCAAATTTCATGACATATATTATAATTTGCTGTAGTTTTTATCTTATCGCGGACCTCACAAATTACATGCCTTTCTGTTGGCCATGCTTGATCTGTATTATGGTTTATTTCAAAACACTGGAAACAGTGTTCTAGAACATTGCATGGGCGTAATGAAAGTGATCGGCTAATTTACTGAGTTTTAAACTAAAATAAGAAAGAGCATGTCGTCTATACAAAGTATACATGAAATAAT
>JAGDQP010042884.1:642-16398 GCA_022664845.1 Lepisma saccharinum
AACCGAAGTCAAGCAGCTCTGGGTCTGGTCAGTGCTTGGACGGGTGACCGTCGCAGTACTCCAGATGGTGTTGCCTGTGCGGCGTCCACCCAGAGTCGTGACGCCAATTGGGAAGCTATTTGAATAACGAGGTAGCGATCACAGTTGGGAGCTTCGGTTCTCCTCTCCCAACAACAAGAGGCCTCATTCAGTAGTGGATTGAATATGGCTGTGTATTATTATATATATATATATACTCGCTTTGTTTCGCTGGGAATCGGTGTTCGCCACCCAACTACAGTGCTTTTGAGAGGATGCGCCTCCTTTATCTTAACCAAAATCTCCCTGCAGCACTACACCACCATGGTATCCATCTGCACCCTCCCACGGGGGGCTGCGCCCCCAAAAGGAAGGTTTGCCCCATTAATTGTAACCTACTCTTGGTCATACACCTTCAAAGAAAATTTCGTTTCTCTACCTCCAATGATTTGGAAATTGGGTTTTTGATGCGGCCATTTTGGATCCAAGTTTACGAGTTTTTGAAATTTTTCTTATATTGTCGTGACCTTCTTGTGATGGTACAACTTCAAGTAAAATTTCATTTATCCAGCTTAAACGGTGTGCAAAATGGGATTTTGGGCGGTCATTTTGGATCCAACATGGCGCCTTTTCCCAAATGTGATATTTCCCTAAACTATTCGTCATAATGCACCTTTATGCCAAATTTCGTATCTCTAGCTCAAACGGTGGGAAATGGATTTTAGGTCCGCCATTTTGGATCCAAGATGGCGTTTTTGGATACATCATATAATATTTTAGTAACATACAAATGATAATGTATAGTGTTACCAAATTTGATATTTCTAGCTGCAGTCGTTTAGGCTGTGTATTCTATACAACAATGGGTTCGGCGGCCATTTTGAATCCAAGATGGCGACTTTTTCAACATTTCGTAATATTTTCTTGAACTACTAGTGACAATACATCTTTATGTCAAATCTCGTATCTCTAGCTCAAACGATATGGAAAATAGATTTCTTACTTCCGCCATTTGGATCCAAGATGGCGTCTTTGAACTCACTAGGTAACATTTTCATAATCAAAAGGTGATGTTGTACCTTTATGCCAAATTTGATTTCAATAGCCCCATCGGTTTAGGCTGTGTATTCTATACAACAATGGGTTCGGCGGCCATTTTGGATCCAAAATGGCGACAGATTTTGCTCATTAACAAATACTAATATTACATACACAAAATACTAATGGTAGAATTTATACAACCAACGGTTTACCTGCATAAATTTACAAAGAAAGTTATAAAATTGAAAATAGGGTAAGGGACCGGTCGTCTGACAAACACTAGTAGTCGGCAATTTTCAAATAAATATCATTTAACAAGACGTATGTCATTAAAATGTGCATAAAAATTATCTCTAGTTTTCGGACAGCTTAACTTGATATTTAAGTTCTACCAGCTATCGAAAGTGGCATTATATAGATAAAAAAAATCTGGCTTTCCAGCTTAGCTTAGAAGATGCCGGAAAAGTAATTCGAAAATGAAGAAGACTCTCTTTAAATTTAGGGTAAAAGTCTTTGTCTGAAAACTATTAAAAACAATGTCGTTTTTAATATAAGGTCAAAACAGAACATTTGAAAACTAGAAAAAACAATGTCGTTTTTTCTACGTAGTTTTCAAATGTTCTGTTTTGACCTTATATCATAAACAATGCGAATAGTCATCTCTGTTAAGTATATTATTGTATCTGACTTCTGGTATATAAGGTATATAGAATTCGACTTTTCCTCTTCCGACCAGGGTGAGCGATAAGAAGCGCTACTTATCTATTTTTGTTGCGATGTTAAATTTGTTACTATTGTTCTTAATAGAGTAATCGATTCCCAACCGGGACACAAGTGATTCGGAATTCACATTAAACTGTAGGTCCTGTTCCTAGTATGTCATCTTCGTACGATGGAAGGCAATGGCAAACCACCATCGGTTCACCTAGCTCTGGGATATTCAGATCAAGAGCTGCCTTCGGGCAGAACACTCATCATCATCATTGTTCTTAAGAATTTAACAAGTCTTTTATAAAAAACATTACTTACCGAGCCGCCGTAGCTCAGTGGTAGAGCGTTGGTGTAGCATTCGGGACGTCATGGGTTCGATTACAGCTGCCGACCATCCTGACAGCTTTTTCCAGATTTTTTGCTCAGGCACACCAGGCAAATGCGGGGATGGCACCTTCAACATAGGTCCTGGCCGACATCTTCCCGAATCCTCCTTTTCCCTGCCCTATCCCGGCCTGAGCCTTAGGTGCCTAAAGCCATCAATAAAATTCAACAGCACATTATTGGCTTAGAACTGTTTAAATTTCAAATAGACAGATATATTTTATTACACGAATATAGCCACTTTATTTCCAATAGGCCTAAATGAAAACGATCCATTTTCTGAATGTAAGAATACTTATTAATTGTATATTTCTCTTTGGTATTGAGGGACAGTTTTATAACTATTGATCTAATCTAACACGATGAAATACATAACTTCGCATCAAATAATTATAATCAAAGATGTGTGTTTTCTTTTATACTTTTAGCAGACATAAACTACACGAAACTTTTATATTTTTAGCAGACATAAACCTGTTTACGCTTAGCTTTTGTTTTAGCGAGAGGGTAATTTAAACAGCGAGTTAGGAACGCTTGTTGAAGTCCGCAACAAACATAATTTGAGTGTAACAAACATTATTCTGGGATCAAACGATTGAACGAATGTGCAACACATCTAACGAAGACGAATAGCATATCTTATTCAGTTGGATATCATCAAATGTTAACTACATTCGTTCTACAAAATAGACCTACTGCTTGTAACATATTGGTAAGATCAGAAAACCAAACCTAACGTAATAAAAAATAATTATAATAGTAAATACTGTTATTTGTAGTAATATACTATGTAATAGTTACATTTTAAAAAATCACGACTGACAATCTTTGTAAGCGATCAATCTTGTTGAGTATTTACGCATCACTTCACATTATAGAGAACATCAATTCAAATGTGAACTTTAAATATAACTGATGACTTCAGATCGAAACATAGCAATTCCAGGTAGGGCCTATTTGAGGTTTTAACTTGTTCAAGTGTGTTGTTACATTGTCGTTACGTGATGATGTGAATAACCTTTCTTATTCATGTCTTTTGTCTTCAAAAGAAACGTACACAGTAAGACACATACATTTACTGAAGTACCATAAATTAATTAAGTAAAACCAATTTGAAGACGACTTTCGTTGAATGACGAAGGAGGTGAATTCCTAAGTATTTCATGCTACATCTCTACGTAACCAGAAACCGTAGAACTGAAATTACCAAAACATGACATTTCTTTTTAATCTGACGTACACAATCAATTTGCTAAATATCTAAGGACGGAGGGAACGAAAATGTCCATTGTCTTGTCAGAGTTAGGGAGGTAGCAAGTGATTTTGAAGGGTCAGGGTCCCCATTTGCTGACGCCCCTAAATAGTTGCAAACTAAATAGTGTAAAATCCTTCCAACTTAGTGTCGAATTTAACCCTTTCGGTTGTTCTCAAACCTTCGCTTGGGAAGTCATTCGAAAAGCAGTTATTGAGAAGACATACTCGTCGGTGGGAGGCAGGGTTCAATTTGTGCAATTTCCAGAGACGGTGAAGAATTTCTCACACCAGTTCAATACCGTATCTTACACCTATTTATTTCCCACGTTCGGGGACGTAGTTTCGAAAACAGAACATGAGATAAGCATTTCAGAGAGGACAGTGGTGTAATGGAGGGTATACGCAGATATACTCACCTCAATTTTTAGGCATCATAATATACGCACCTAAAATTTATGAAATACACAGATATATAGGATATTAAGTGAAATGTATCGAAACACGAAACAAAGCATATACCCATCTAAAATTTTCCATTACATCTCAGAGAGGGGAGAACACCAGCCACCCCCACTTCAATTTGAACACTGGTGGGGGGACAATATAAACGGATTTATGAGAGATAGCTGTTCGTGATGAAAATTGGCTTGATCTTGTCCAGGATACAAATTGAAGACGTTTGTTAATGCGGCGATGAACTTGTATATTCCCTAAGCCATTGAGTTAGTTCGGTTTGTAAAGTCGCTTACAGTGAATTGAAGGTGACTTTCTGTAAATTCATTATTTGGTGGCAAACAATTTTGTTAAAACCCTTATAATCCCACTACAATTGCACATACTTAATTTTCCTGTATGTTTCATCGTACGAGAACAACGTACACCCGAAAAACAATAAAAACTCTTAAAGGCTCTAAAACGCACACACAGATTCAAGTTTATCGCAAAATCATTTTTTAGAAATTGTAGTGGCAATTGAAGCTCGAAAGCCGGGTTGGCTAGTTTAAACCGAGGTGAAGGTTTAAACCAGATGGTTTTAAAAGAAAGGTTTAAATCCCAGAAATAAAAATGACACAATTAGTTTGAACTTCATGATGACGAGTCCACGGGTCTAGGACGTTTCGGTGCAAGGACGTTTGGGTGCAAAGGATGATTTGGTGTAAGAGCGTTTCGTTATATGAAACTATTGATTAAAAATGCTTTTCATGTTCTAGTGTAATTTGTATATCATCATAAAGAGAGGAAATATAGTATAGTAATTATTTTTAATGGACAAAATAAGCCGCTTTAACTACTTTGTCTATAATGTATCAGAGTACCCTGAGTATTAATAATTGAAACCCTGGAATACTTGTCACGATGGTCTGCCTCTGAGATCGATTCCAGATCCCAAGCGGTCTAACATTTTAAATGAGTCAATTCGTTCGTTTCATAAAGCTATTCAGAAAGCAAGGCTTCTCAAGAACATTTCAGGTAAATATTTATATCTACCGCACAACAGGCAGGGAGTACGAAAGCGTTGATCTGTAGTTCTTTTATCTGAGAAATGATATCTAGGATCCAAATATTATGAGCAGAGAATTTAACATTTAATTCATAATGTGGGGTAAAGTGAAGTTTATGGTAGCGAAGAAATGTGAAAATTATAGTACCAATCAACATGTTCAACGTGTGTGAAAGTGTTGAAACTTAAACACAAGCAAAGTTTTGAGCCATGAACTTGTAAAATGCGAGTGAAAGGACCTTGTAATTATTAGGTTCCTCCGCGTTGAGAGTGGGCACATAAAATATTGAACGTCATGAGCATCGCGTATAATAAAAAAAACTTAGCTTCACTCGATCGCCATTGTGTCAGGAAAGTTTGTCGCATTCATAACATGAAATTATGTCATTTGTAGTCCTCCACGTGGCGCTATGTTTGTATGTATTGGTTCAATGGTGTGCGTATTTATATAAATAATAATAATTATTATGAATTGCAAAGCCAAATACATAAGTAGACAATTTCATGGATTTTGTCCCTGCAAGCTCTGCTATGAAAAAACAACAACAACAAAACAACTTGATTCAATTTCCTATTGCATAAGTCTTTTGTTGTTATTATTATTTTCATTGTTGTTATTATTGTTTGTTACAATCACGGTATAAAATGGCGTTTGCTGTATCCGTGCTAACTTCTAATAAATAATAAAATAACATGATTTCTAAAACCCCTGGCTCCAGTTGCAAGGGTCTCCACCCCTTCAAACAATATGTTCGAAGAAACAAAAATGTATATTTAATATTCCCTGACTTTACAAGGTGTTTGAAACTTCCCATAAAAATCAGTTTTTCTTTTCAGTCACTCCTACTTGTAAGCTGGATTCCATGACTTTTTAAAGTTTTTCAAGTCACTGGGAATCAGTGTTTGCCAGCTGAGAATTCAGAATGCTGTAGTATGAGATTTTAATGGAATTTCAACATTTTTAATGGATTATAAAGAACGTTTCGATGCTTACTTAGTCACTATTATGAACGCCGTATAATTAAGTAAGGATTGTTTACTGTCTGGTCTTATTTGTAACTATGATTTGGAAGGTGTATGAAATTTCCTGTTGGGAACATCACAATTGAAGACTTGAATTGCAAAACATCCCAAGTCCACATTTCTTTTCGTATTTGCATTGTTTTTCTGTTCGTCGGTATCTATGTTGCAATGGTTATCCACTCACATAATTACATCCTAATCAAACCACAGAAACTCTTTTAAATAAAAAGAAAATATTTCAGCTGAATAGAATATCGTACCAGGACCTGAACTGGTTTCTGTTCCTGATGAGAAAATACAGCGGTGAATTTGGGATGTTTTGCAATTCAGGCATTCAATTAGAATTGGCCGTAATTTCCTTCCTTTTGTGTTCTTGTTTGTCCCAATGTAAAGGATAGATTATGAATTACGTGATGCTTAAAATTGTACCAATTTCCATACACCGTAAGGAACACCATGGTATTTATGATACTTAAGAAAAATATAAGTTTACTAACATTTTTTTTCTTCCAAGTATAAATTGTAATAGACAATCAAAGTTGTAAATTGCTAAATGAAAATTATGTACATTCGACGAAATATGTCACGGTAGCAGGAGTATTTTGCTTGGTTCCACTAAGCTAGAATGAAACGTTTATCACATCTTGAACTAAATAACCTCGTAAAGGCCATTCGTTCGTTTCATAATTAGCACGGCTTTTCCACTTGCAAAGAAAGCAGTAATACTTCGTATAACCCTGCTGGAGACCAAGTTACAATACCGACCACTTTCAAATCACCACATATATTCCATTTGTGTGGTGCATCAGGGAAGTCGATGTCTTCAAAACAAGAAAGAAAATTAAGGCCATTTTGGTATTCAGCTACATGGAATTACTAAAAAAAAAATATGAATCCACCAAAGATACATTTTGGTTGTTGACCAGTGTAATTAATAAATATTTCGATCGTTACATATTTATTTGAGATTCCGTTACAGTTTGGAAAATATGTAGACCTATTATATCTTTCTAAATACTATTTTGCTATTTCTTATCTACTATCTTACTTAAACAAAAGTATACTTTACATTTCAAAACATTTCAAGTGCCTGTAACTTTTGTTAACTAGATAGGACGTTTCGGTGTAAAGATTAAAATTTTACAAAAATATATCCTCACACCTAAACATCCGTACACCGAAACAGCCATGCACCCAAACGTCCTACACCCAAACGACCTACACCGAAACGTCCGGCATCCCGAATCCACATATTAAACCGTCTGCGTTAATTTTATATCATTTTTGCCTTGTATTCAATGGGACCCGGGTTCGATTATCGATGGGGCCACAGAATTTCTCTAAAGCGCAAACCGAGTAGTGGTTCGGATGTCGCTGTAAGCAGTAGGTCTTGTCCTTCATATACTTGCTGTTACATAAGGACGTTAAGCCTAAACATACGAAACGAACCAAAATTGTTTCTTTCTGCTTGCCTGAATGAATGTTGTTTCATAGATAAACCAAAGTTAAATTTGCTTAAATATATCGATAGAAGATGGCATAATTTATCGACTGAATCCAGTGACACATACGCAGGGAGTGGATCCTGGTGGTCCGGGCCTCCTCCGAAATTACGATATTTTTTATATCTACTACAATTTTACGCGATATTATCGATAAAGTTTACACTCATACTGAATTTGGACCCCCGAGAAAGCTCTGGACCCTCCAGTCCCCGAAATAAATTTCTGGGTACGTGCTTGACTGCATCCGTAGCTTATCACAGCAACATTAGATCGGATTGGACTTTTTAGTTTTAATTTTCTTCAATGATATCTACATAATAAATTTGTAATTTTAAAATTCCATTACTGTGGAACCTCCATTAACCATCACCGTCGGGACCGGGACTGTGACAGTTAACTGAATAGACGGATAACAGAAATTTCATTATAAACGTGTACAGTAACGAGATTTCAAATGGTTTGGAAGAGAAATGAAAATGAAACTGTGCACAAGTTGATAATACAGAACAGTATACATACGTATTTCATTGACAAAAAACGTTTTTCTTTCTTCCTTATTTTAAAGAAAACACTTGTTATTTAAAACATCTTATTACGTAATATATTTCTACTAAAAATGTGCATTTTTACGATGACTGATAAAGAGAGTTACGATTAAAAGGGTGACGGTTGATCGAGGTATTACTGTATTTTTATGTCTCCTTTGGCGTACTGCGTCCCGGGATCACGTCCAGATGGAGCACAATTTCTCTCAGCTGCAAACCGAGTATTGGTTCGGATTTCACTTTAAGCTGTAGCTGTAGGTTCCGTCCTTCATAACTCCACTGCTGCAGACGGACATTAAGGAGAAATAAAGTTATTTCTATACACATGTAATATAAAGAAAGAAAGCAAAGAATTTAATTTTAAATAACTGGTTTAAACCAAATAAACTTTAAAACAAACATGGTTTTTGCCAACCCGTGTCAAAAAGGACATTGCTTTTTTACAACGGCACTGTTTTACATTGTACATCACAGACGCTTGAGGACGAATTCCAGGAACATGAAAGATGAAAATGACGCATGACAGGTACGAGCTTACCATGATTATGATGAATCTACAAGCGAGATCACAGAAAGGCTAAAAACAAAGATAACAAAGATAAGAATGCATTTATCTGTTATCTGTTAACAAAGATAAGAATGCATTTATCTGCCGCCCAATAAAACAGGTTTTATGAACATTCTTTTCTCGCAGCACAAGCACAGCTCTTCAATTGAACTCTACTTTGAGATGAGTGGTGAGATAAGTCAGTATTCCTTGCCACAGGCTACTACTTCAAGCATCTGATTTTCATACATAGTAATGCGTGTGTACCGAAATGGCGGAAAAATTTCACTTTCTGATCTGTTGACACAGATTGCACACAGACACACATAATAATAATAATAATTCACAGCCATATTCAAACCACTAATGGATTAGGCCTTTCCCGGAGGGAGGAGTTGGTATAATGCTCCCACATTGACCAGACGGGTTGGAAGACGAAAACCAAAGCTCTCACGGTGATCACCATTGTATTTTATTCACTGCAGGTCACAAATGTCCTCAGGATGGTGGGTCAATACTGACATTTTAAGCCCCCACCAGGAATCGAACCCGGGACCGAGAGCACTGAGGTCGAGCAACTAGGTGCTACCGACTAGGCTACACAGGAGGCTCAGGGCAATGAAAATACTTTCTCGTCGAAAGAAGAGTAAAAATTACCCTCTTTAATGTGTAGCTGCACTCGTTTAAAAAATCTTTTAGAGGTAAACTAGCCACAAACAAACTTGACAGTATTCAGATGGAGGGTGACAAATGGACCTTCTTTAATAAAATGAAAACAGTGAATTAGCAAAACATGTTATGATTGATTATCTTCTTTTCTGTAAACTAGTTGCTAAAAAAAGGAATTTTGGAGGACCGATTAAAATGAGAGAGAAATAAACTGAGATGGATTCGCATACACTATATCTATTTCTATGTTCACTTGCATTAAAATATGGGAAACAGAGTGGGAGTACTTTCCATGCAAATAGTTGTCAGGAATGACACTATTTAAAACCACGCATTGGCATATAAGAAAATCGAATCTGTTTAATCGTAATTCATGACGCACATAACTTTTTCATCTTGCTAATTTTGAAATGAAAAGTTTCAAGTGAAATTCCGGGGAGATCAACTGTCCCACCCCCCAGCCAAATGACCGGTCCGTGATGATGTAAACAAAATAGTTTTTAAAAAATAGTTTAACGTCTAGAAAAATCACTGGACCAATACATGAAAACAAATGGTCCCTTGTTCAGCCCTTTCAAGCCTTCCTGAACACCCGAAAGAAATTTCGCAAATATCCACGTGCTGCTACAGATTTGTGCTACTTTTATTGAGTTGAATGTACCCTAAACGGTGCTTTAGCTGGTTAAAGATTCTCAAGTCTCTTCGAACTACAAAGAGTCAGGACATGCTACATGGGCTTGAACCATCTCAGTGCTCTCAATAAACAGAGACATTTCAGTGAGCCACGATGACATATAAGATGGAATCGTAAAGAAGGCAAGGAGATTAGATATGAAACTGTAAAGATGGGGAAATTCGCAAATTGTGAACTAATTGTAGAATATTTTAGTGCATAACTTGATTAATTATTATTTAATAGATTAACATGAATGTGGTATGTATGTCATTGTTTATGTGCCAAATGATAATACATTTTTATGGATTTCTTACATGATTTTTTAGTTTTGTACAGAAACAGTAATTGATAGCGTACATGAGGAGCAAACAAGCAAAACCTCACACGTCAATTTTGAGCGGAAAAAACTTTTGTTCTTATAAAGACCTTAATGAAAAGCTGTAGCGAATTGTAGAAAATCAATAGAAACCATACAAAACGCCACTTACACCCTCCCAATTATTACTTTACACCGCCCCATTGAAAATCCAGTCGGAATCCTTGTTTTTTCTTTAAAAAAGAAAAAAACACACACACACAAAATACAAGATGTCAATTTCGGGCCTATGACATATTTATGTGTTTCATCTAAAATACGCAAAAATGAAAAATCGATGTTTCAATACTGTGACGCTTACTAAATAATGTTTAGGTGTGCTTTTCATAGCTGGCTTAGCAATGAAAATAAAATGATTCTCAAAAAACAAGGCGAAATTTGATTCAAGAAGTTCTCATTTTATAGAAGTTCGTAATATTTCGTTGTATAGCTTAAGTAATATTAATGCATTACAGAGCAATAGCCATATTGTTTCATTGTATATCATTGTTACGACCAAAATTGTCAATCACCCAGCAACTATTGCTTGAACATATTTACAACAAAACAGGATTATATAAAACGGTCGGATTTCTCCAAAAACGTAAGTAACAAAAGTAAAACTAATGTTATTGTAATATCTTATTAATATATTTAAGTTTCTTTCTTATACTTTCGGTTCTTTTAATAAAATAGAATGTTCTTGTAGTAGATTATTGCTTTTAAAACATCGTTTATTCAAAATGTTGGTACATAATTCGAACAACAGAATGGTAGATGAACATTGATAATTTTGAAATTATAGCAGGTTTGAACACATAAATGCAAAGCAAAGATGTTAAATGATTAGAATGATCAAATGCTATGTTACGAATGCTTGTCGAGTAGACCAAAGATTGCACCAAAGTTAATATAACGAAAGAAGTGTCAATGGAACAGACCAGTTTAGAGCGCACTATTTTATTTATAAATATGTATATTTAAGAACTTTCAGCGCCTTCGTTACGTGATTTCGTACACCAATGTCGTATAGAACGATCGGTTGAAAAACAAGTGAAATAAAGATTGAGTATAGGTTTCTGGCAATTCTGTAATATAATGGCGTTAAACAATAACACCCTTCTCATTATAAACTATTGTTTCTTGCATTGTATTTATCGTCCAGCAACGATTATTTGAATTTGTCTAAACCTAAGAGTATTGTATGAATCCATATGATTTCTCTGGAACGAAACAACGAATAATTCCAAACTCGTGATATTATAGTGTATTTGAAACGTAACAATGTGTCATATCTCCCATTTCCGTCTCCTTTTTCACAATGTGTCCTTACTTGATACAAAGTCATTTTACACATCCCAAGTACATCATGATGTGACCTAACTAGTAAGTATTTCATACGAGTTTTGTTGTTTTGTTATCACGATGAACAATGACATATATAGCCTATAAACCGCATTTAATTAAATATGACAATATCTACGTGCAACAATCATTTTGTAATGCACGTCGAAACGAGCGAATACTGTTCCAACTAAAGAAGCGAACAAGAGAGTTGAAAGATAAAAGTATAGTTTTATTTTGAATATTGAGTTTTGAATATTTTGTTCTGAATTTTGGCTGGTACTAACGACATTGCAAAACATGCACCACCATCTTTTATTAAATCGTTGAGATTAATTTTAAGTCAATTAACTCTTACTAATGGAAGTCAGTTGACTGATACTAATATGTTGTTGTTTTAATACCTTTTCGCTACGATCTTTCTCCATGGTCATGAGTAAATCAGGAAATATCAAAAACTAATGGAGTTATAAGAACTAATGGATCAAATCTTGGCATGAACTTGAATTAACTGCAGAAAAGTATAATCTGTGATAAGGTCCTGGATTCTCTCCTGGAAGTAAACAAGAAAATATTGCATAATGGTTTGGCTATACCTCTTATGGGAGTACCCGATGAAAGAATCCGCAGCAAATTTGCAGCGGCTGACATTACAAGTTTCCCTGGTTCTTCCAATGAAGGGTAATTGTTTTTTCACCGTACCTGTCGTCAGGGACCATATCCTGTTGTATTCCTCTCCTCAGTTATATTTGCATATTTCAAATAAATCTTTGAGTTCTAATTATCATCCCTTTGCCTACAATGAATTTTTAAGGACTGATAATTGGTCTGCTGGTCATCATTTTACCGGGAATAATATCAATTTCTTGCATTGGAACATCCAATCTCTCAGAAGTGAGCTAACTGAATTAAATATTATGTTGCTCCAACTTAATTGTCACATTGTTTGTTTAAATGAACACTGGTTACAGCGTGATGAAGTGAAGTTATACATTCCTGATAATCATGTATTATATAGTTTATTTAGTCGATCTAAGTCTATATATGGAGGTGTTGATATTTATGTTCAGAACACATTTCTTCACTTCTGCTCCTCCTTAGACCTGGATCTCTTTTGTTGTGAAATGGAGCTGAAAGTGGCTGGTATTGTGTTTAAAGATTATAAATTGGTTGTTTTATATGTCTATAGAATATCCATTGTTCGTATCCTAAAATCTATTAAACAACTGGAATAATTACTTTTATTTCTAATATCCTTCCAGAATTATAGAATAGTATTTCTTGGTGATATTAATGTAGGTATGTTGGCTGATTCTAGCGATAAAACTAAATTTTGTAACTTTTTACGTTCATATGGTTTTGATTACTATAATGACTTGCCTACAAGAAAGGCTGCTGCTTTAGACAATATTATTACCAATATTCCTGGACACAAATTACATTGTGGAACACTGGATATTGCTTTGTCTGACCACTTGGGCTTGTGGTCCAGTATAGTAGTATCTAAGCAAGCTATAAATCATGGTCATTCTTTAATATCCTATCGATGTTTATCTGAAAGAAATATATTAGCACTTCGTGATAGTCTTCTTAATTATTATTACTGTGACATGCTGTGGAACTCGACTTCGAGTGTGCAAGCCTGGGGCCATTTCATGAATAGTTTAAATCAAGAAATTGATAACCATTGCCCTCTTATTACTAAGAAGAGTTACAGTAGTCGCAACAATGGCTGGTACACTAATGAATTAAGGGTTCAACATAATTAAGCTTCAGCATTTATATCGTCGCAGCAAAATTGGTGATGTTTCGGCTGCTCGTGAGTATAGAGTTGCTAAAGATTATAGAAAGAGTATCAATCAAGCGAAACTATTGCACACTGCTGATATAATTGAAAATGCTATTAACGAGACGAAGGCTGTGTGGTCAATAATAAACAAATGCCTGGATGGTAATTAGGTTAACACAACGTGTCCGATTTCCCTTAATGACTTTAATATTTTTTTAAATAGTATACCTCACAATATACCTCGTGCTCCAGTGGCAACTCGTATTCTCACTTTAAAAATGCTAGTAATGAATCACTAGTGTGGGAACTTATCTCTATGAATCAAGTCAAAAGAAGAATTCTCTCTCTTGATTCGTCTAAGAGTGAAGATATTTTTGGTATGTCAATATCTTTGGTAAAGAAAATATGTGATGTTATTGTTTCCTCTCTTGTACAACTAATTAACTGGTCCCTTTCAGATTGTGTCTTTCATGGTTGTATTGAAAACTGCACTTACTGTTCCAATTTATAAGAACAAGGGCAGCAGATCTGACCCTGCTAATTATCGTCCAATTTCTCTTCTTCTCATTTTTGCCAAATTGTTTGAATGGACTATTAAGAATCAACTTGAAAGTAATTTTGAAGGTAATAAGTTGTTCTCGTGTTCACAATTTGGTTCTAGGCCAGGGTCGAGTACTATAAAAGCTCTTGATAATGTTATAACTCATATATCTGATTGTTTTGAAAATAAGAAAAGTAGAGAAATAATTTTGTATGACCTAGAACGAGCATTTGATACCATTTCACACGATATCAAATGAAACAGATGGTAGTTGAACATTGATATCTTTGAATTTATTGCAGTTTAGAACACATACATATAAAGCAAAGATGTCAAGTGATTAGAATGATCAACTGCTATGTTACGAATGCTTGTCGAGTAGACCAAGGATTGCTCCAAAGTTAATATAACGAAACAAGTGCCAATGGAACAGACCAGTTTAGAGCGCACTCTTTAATTTATAAATACGTATATTTAAGCAAACAAGAGAGAAGAAAGATAAAAGTATCGTTTTATTTTCAATATAACTCAATGTACTCAATTCACCTAGGTGATAATCGTTGTGACACTTTAACAAGATCTTACTTGAACTGATAGACTGCGAACGAAATGAATCAACATTAGACGATTTACGATGAACGTACTTCAGCGAATAACAGTGGAAAACATCAATAATGCAGCACTAGTTAATTTTCCGGAATTACAAGTATCATATGATGCGTGGGGTGTGTAATGTTGGTTGTTACATGATCAGACAATATAAACGCGAAGCGATGTCGTATGCAGCTCCAAATGAAACAGCTTCGCAATACTTCATTGTATAACTTAAGTAACATTAATGTATTACACAACAATATGCAATTCATTTCAATTAAATTCAATTCAATGCTTGACGAGTAGACCAAAGATTGCACCAAAGTTAATATAACGAAACAAGTGACAATGGAACAGACAAGTTTAAAGCGTACTCTTTTATTTGAAATTACGAAAAAATTAGGAAATATCAGAGCTTTTGTTACTTGATATCGTTCACCACCGACGTATAGAACGATTGGTTATAAAAGAAGTGAGATACAGATTGAGTATAGATTTGTGGCAATTGTGTAATATAATTGCGTTAAATGATAATACCCATCTAAATATAAACTACTGCTTCTAGCAATGTATTTATCGTTTAGCAATGATTAATTGAATTTCTCTAAAACTAAGAGTGTTGTATGAATCCAAATGATTTCTCTGGAACGAAACTACTAATAACGCCAACCTCATGATATTACTGTGTATTTGAAACATAACAATGTGTCATATCTTCAATTTCAGTCTCCTTCTTCATATTGCGTCCTTACTTGATACAAAGTCATTTTACACATTCGAAGTTCATCATGATGTGACGTAACTAATTAGTTGTTCGTACGAGTTTAATGTTTGCTGTCTTCCGGTCAACGATCAACAATGACACATAGAGTCTATAAACTGCATTGAATTAAATATGACAATATCTACGTGCAACTATCCTTTTATAATGCACGTCAAAACGAACAAATACTGTTCAAAATAAAGAAGCGAAAACAAGAGTTCAATCGTAAAAGTATTGTTTTAATTTGAGTATTACTCAATGTACGCAATTCACCTAGGTGATAATCGTCGTGACATTTTAACAAGATCTAGCTTGAACAGCTAGACTGCGAAATAAATGAATCAACATTAGAGGATTTGCAATGAAATTACTTCAGCGAATATCCATAGAAAGCATCAATATTGCTTCACTCATGAATTTTAAGAGAATTACAAGTATTATGATGCGGATGGTGTTAAATGTTGGTTGTTACCTGATCAGACAATATCAGGTTGAG
>JAGDQP010042885.1:0-16397 GCA_022664845.1 Lepisma saccharinum
GGGGGCGCAGCCAACCGTGGGAGGGTGAAGATGTACTCCGTGGTGGTGTAATGCTGCAGGGAGATTTTGGTTAAGATAAAGGAGGCGCATCCTCTCAAAAGCACTGAAGTTGGGGGGCGAGCCCCGGCTCTCAGCAGCGAAACTTCGAAATCTACCTCAGCCTGTAGGCCTACCGAAAGGGATTTTTAAAATTAAGAGAAGGCCCTAATGCAGTAGTCCTCCACTGTTGGACCAAAGATCCGTTACGTGTATCAGTGTATCTGTTACGATTGTAACTTTCATTATTTCAAGGTTATGCTATAAAATATAATTAGATATTAGCGGTTTGCCATCACTGCCTTTAGATTCCTGAGTCCCTGTTTAATATGGGACTAACATTTATTATTATGTGTTTGAAAAGAATTCCAATCATATATCACCTTATTTACTTTTTCAATTTCAGAACATTTTGTATGTAAAATCTTGGACGTGGCGTGATACGTGCACGATCGTCATATTGGTAATCTCTGCCATTTTGTATTGTAGAAGTTAGCGGAAGTTACGTGTAAACAGATTAAATAGTCTCAAAGCTGTTTTGTTAAATAATGATTTTTGAGACATTCTATCTATCTATATATATATATATATATATATATATATATATATATATATATATATAGAGAGAGAGAGAGAGAGAGAGAGAGAGAGAGAGAGAGAGGAACAAAGTAATTAAGGGAATCTAAGTTTCATCCATCAATAAAATTTCTCTGATTATTTTTGACAGGTAATTTAAAAAAAAAAGTTCAGGCTCTACATTAGGATGAAACGTGAGGAAGAAGGAAAGAAAGATACGTCGCTCAAAAATGAAATATCCAAGGTCTGCAAGCGACGAACACAACAGCTGCGATCAGTGATTGATCACTGTGGCATGTCGATCAGAAAGTATGGATCTTGTTACGTAGAAGTTTTCACAATATTAAACAGAACAAGTTGATAAACAGACTTTGGAGAAACGCGCTATTTCTCTCTGCAGATATGTAGCTTAATATAATTTCTAACAGAAACTTCATTTTTAAAACTCCTGAAACTTATTGGGTACGCTATAAAAAAAATAATACACGTATTTGCACTGTTTAAATAAGCGGAAATTCTCTAATATTCGTAAATGTACATTTATGATATGTACAGGCAGTTATAGCCTAAGCCTGTCATACGTTGGAGAGACGGTATTTCTTGGTGGATACATTTTCAGGAACAAGGATGGAAATGGAAAGTAAATTTGTGTACAAAGTGCTTACAAAACCTGCATACTCAAATATTAAAATTAGGTAACAAAAATGATCTCCCCTTCACCCCATCTGAATTGAAAATCTGATATACGCGTTAATCTTAAACAATAAATCACGCTTATTTCAGTGGCGGCTCGTGACATAAAAAATAGGTGAAGTACTATCAAAATCCACCAACACGTTCTTACTTAGACGGGATACTGATAATGCTACTGTCCGACCTTAGATGACGTTGGCTGAGTTTTTGTCCCAATTAATACTTATTAATGCCTATTTAGTTAATGCATATCAAAATAATAAGTGAAGTTGAGCGTCATCAACTTTACCTGATGAACCGCCACTGACTCACCGTTCACCGAAGGTCACCGATCACAGTACTAGTTATTCTGAATCCCGTTGCAACGATAATTCTATAAACAAATGGGTTCTAAAGGATCCAGAAAACTATCAACATCACTGTACTTATAGAATATTGTGCCCATAATTTATCAGATTTCCGTACACGCTAAACCATATTCGCTCTATTTGTTATATGCTCGCTTCATTCATCAATATATGTCGATTGATTTTACTCAGTCACTGGTCAAAAATTAATAGCAAAAGTTATTTTCTCTGGTAAACATTTGTAATAAAACCATCAGCTTTACGTTTCACATAAAATTTTGCCAAATAACAGTCAAACTATCATGTATTTTTACCAAAAGGTACTTAAATCACAACCGTCTAGCATTCACATAAAGATAAATTAAAACCTTTTCCGTGCTATTTATTGACGTGCCCTCGCATATATAATATAATACAATTTGTATCAACAAATTTTCATATTTTTTTTTTTTTTTAAATAAAAAATCCAATCTTGCCTTGGAGTTTTGCACTACATTTCCTCGTGTTATTCTATGCTGTTAGATAATATCCAACGAACTCTTCATTAAATTTAAAAAAAAAAAAACTTTTTGTTTTACCCGCGAAGTTTTTTCCCGCCTTTGTCTCTATACGGGGAAAAAGAACATTAAAAAAAAAGTGGAAAACCGAAATTTCATGCTCTCTTGCATTTGAATAATGTTCAACAAACTCGTTTTACATTTAAGTTCCTTTTTTTTTTCCTGTCCTTTTAGTTCTTTTTTTTTTCTCATTTCCGTCTCACTTCTTCCCTTTCCATCATTGTTACGTCCCATTTACTCTTGTCCCCCAACCCTTTGAGTGGGCTAGGATACTATTTTCTTCTCTCCTCTCTATTCTCCTTTACATCACCCCAGGAGCAGCAACCTAGAAAACAAAATGGCCACAGACCGAGGAAACGAGATGAAACTAGTCAGCAACGTCCCCCAGTCTACCGTATGAAACAGAAAAAAAAGGAAAGCAGAACATTCTTAATCCTTTAGCTTAAAAAGGTAGCTACAGGTTTCTCTGTTCTCTTTTCTACGTAAAAGGGAAGCAGAGAGGAGGAGAGGGTAAAATGGACAAAGAGGGAAATAAGGGACAAAACAACAATACTAAGAGGATTTTAAATTAAGTAATGCGAACGCTACACGATGAAACAGGACGACGAAAACTCACTGTTTTTATCCGGGTACATTTGCTTACTACTATCCATAGCGCATTGTTTTACCGGCAACGCCTGATATTTGGAGCGAGTAAGTTGTTTTTTTCCTGGTAGGATTAACTTACACAACGGGATTTTTAAAAATAACTTTTCTCATTCGACCAAGGAGGGGAGTGTATACAGGCACGGGAATTTAGATTCACAGATCACTCCCTGCCCCTTTCGTAGCTGGAAGTTGATTTGGCTAGACTTGTCAAAAAGAGAACCAGAAATTATGCCAAGATTTTCAATTTGGGGGTGTGGAGTGTAAAGCCAAAAGTCGAGGGGTGTAACTAGAGTTTTACTGGATTTCTATAGATATTTAACCTTACAAATATTTGGGGTTATATGCTCGATAATTTCACATGGGGGGAGGGGGTAGAATCACTGAGGAGCAGAAATAAGCTATACAAAGACCGGATTGTTCATATCTCCATGGTAACTTAGGTAACTGAATGGACACTACATCACACTCCAAAGTCGAAACTAATTGGGCATGACATCGCACTACCATAGCCTATTCTGCGTGTGTACTACGCTACCATTGAAAACTTATGATATTTGAAAACTTTCAATCCGTCTTCTATAGTCGTTAACTAAAAGAAAATTATTAAATTAAAAACTATTTGCTTTCCAATACTCGCGAAAAAATAAGGGATCTACTAATGTTTTATTGGAGATTGTTTCCTATATTCTTCTTAGTGACTTTTCATTTCTACCACAGAACAGAAAATGCACTCATACAACTCATGTCTTAAACTCACAGCTCACTACATACGAAAGACTCACCGCAGTTATATATGACGCCCGAAAGGGTTGGAGTTAATTTTCATAATTTTTTCTTTAGTGGCACGAAAGGTAAGATGGATGGCAGGTGAACTATTATTGGTTCCACGGATCCACCAATCGTGGAGTCTCTTTCTAGTAGCTACTATATTTGCTAGTTTAGATTTGCGTCACTAGATGGTGCTATCGTCGTCTTAGAGGCGTCCGTAAAGGCTACTTCCATGAACTATGCTCTTTCTAGCTGGAATACCACTGAGTCATGAAAGACCGAGAACAGCGTCTCACTCATCTACACGGTGGAAGGACCGTACTGCCACAAGCAGCTCGCTCTTGTCATAATAATAAAGCCTTAAAATAACTCGATTCATCCCATGACTAGAATTACCCCGGTCTACCGGAATAGTTATAAAACTCGTATAAAACATCCGTGGTATAAAGCATTCAAGCATGGCAGACAAAACATGGACAACGAACTGCATAAGGTAAGGTCGCCATGATTGCGCGGGTTATCAAACCATCTACACTGCATCAGGATAAGTTTTCAAAGTTCTGCACTAAACATTAACGTTCGCGCATACTATTATCCACAAAAAGCTGCACTTCACCAAGGTCTAAAAAAGATGGGTGCCTGTAAAAACGTATGTCCGACGAGCAATAACTCACCAGGATGGAAATTGAGAACATGTCACGAAAACATCAGAGAAGGAGACAACTTTTTCAGCTGTGTGGTAACAGGAGACGAGACATGTATTCATCACCATAAGCCAAAAAGATAACGTCGAAGCATGTAGTCGATACAATGATTCGCTCCACACCCAACAAATTCAAGATCATGTCATTAGCAACCAAAGTAATCGCTACGGTCTTCAGGAACATTAACGGTATTATTATTGTTGATATCCTGCAAGATCGGCAAATATCAATGCAACCTACTACAGTGGTATCCTCATGGAGAATTAAGAATCTAGAACTCCTCAACAGTGGGATATGTTTTCTGGAAGACAAAACTAGGCCTCACACAGCTAAAGTTACCTTGGAAACAAAGCAATACAGCTGCTTAGTGACATGAAAACATTAAGAAAATAATGCTAAGAGTTGTTATATTTATAAAATATTCAATAAAGAATAAAAAGTAATAATTTTTACAATATACAGTAGAACATCGATTATCCGGAAACCGGTTATCCGGACAGGACTGAGTCATTTATTTGGAATATCGGTCACATTGGAACATTTTGGTCAGGTTTGTAGCAATAAGTGATAGTGACTTAATATTCTTATTTTCATTGAGCATATTAACTACAATTAAATATTCGATTTATTCATATTGACTACTAATTAATTTACAGTTCATTTTTTTATAGAACGGAACGCATATGGGCCTTTTCATTTTCGTACGTTATTGAGTCATGGTAGTAATATACCAGGTGAATGCTTTAATTACCATTACCAATTGCATAATTGAAGTTAATTTGTGGTTTGAATTAGAATCAGATTGGAGCTCTGGGTGGATTCTTTCATCTGGTAAGTAAGTTTTCTCGTATACATAGTGGGTCTTGTTACCAATAAAATTACAGTTGCGGGAAACAGCTGTTCCAGAGTTTGTGGGGGCTTTAGTCTCTCGAAATTATTGTTAGACCTGGTCCGCATTTTTGCCCGCCCAGAAGGTAAGGTCACTACAGAACGTAGGTCCTTTTTTTATATGAATTTCCATCTATGTGGATCAAGTTTGCATCCTTTAAACATAAAAACGACGAAATAAAATGTTGAAAACGTAAAAAGATGCAAAAGGGAGCATTTATTGATAAGTAATAAGAAAGGAAAGTAATGTACTTATAAATAAAAAGGAGTATAAAAATCTCGGGGAGATTTGAACCCGGTATCTTCAGGATAGCTATCCAACACCTTATCCGCTCAGCCGGACGGCAAACTGAGAAAATACGTTTTCGAAATGGTTTCTTTCGTCTCGTAAGGTACTTGAGAACAACGTTCAATTTTTCTTTTGTACATATCTTACTTCTGACGTCTTTTGGCATATTTTTGTCACTGAGAATAGTTTTCAAGTTTTTTTTTAATGGTTTTTTTCTTCACCCAGAGAGTTCGGAGCTTGTTCGGGTCACCAGGTATGGGATGAGCCCCGCAGAACTTCTCCATTGCTTCGGTCCTGAAAGAACTCCCTTCTACACCAAAGGGTGCATCGGAGATAGCTAGTCTCGGCCAATGCCACGTGTGGGAAGTTAAGGGAGCAACTTCTATAAATGTCTAAACGAGATTGGAATAAATTGACGGGATAGGAAAAACGAATGGAAAGATTTTAAAAAAAGACTCGCAATTTCACACCTGATAAAGCTCCCAAAGGTTCAAACGAAATAATAATTGAAAGTCAAAAGGAGTTAGTGCTGTTACCGCCCATACAATTCATTTTATTTTACCTTATCAAAAGAAGAGGGATACACCAACGAGGTGTCGCTCAGAATGCTGAACCTTATCAAGTTCTCTGATGGTATTACGCTGCAACAAAATTGTTATTAATGACATAACAGCGATAGCACAGTTAAATTAAAAATAACATACAAAATTATAACTAAAACAAGGCTACTGAGATCTTTTTTTTTTACTGAACAACTTACCACAATGTATGGATAGCGCATTCTTTTTTTTTTTATTCTAACGAATGCAAAAATCTCTCTTCAAATAATATTCTTGAAAAGTGCTTTCACAAAATACTTTTTCTAAGCCGTAAATTATATTCTTTAACTGTGGTATTTTATTATTTTCTCAGAATATTCCTGGTTGCGAAATAATAGGAAACGAAATGGACAACTGTTTATCGATGTCTATTCAGAAAAATAAATTAAGTTCTCATATGATCTCTCGACGTTCGAACAAATGCAAGTTTTAATTATAATGAAGGAACCACAATAGGAATTTGATACGTACGTCAACAAATATCGCGTACTACTATGCACAACATCGAACGTAACATTAAGGCCTTTATTGTTTTATTAAGGTTTTATTTAATTATGTATCTAGGTAACGTTATAATTTTCGCTCTGTTAAAGTGTTTTTCTAAACATTTATTTGTATTTGGTAACCTACATTAATTTTACCCTGAGGCAGGTGCACGTTTGATGAAGTCGTTTGCTTACAAGGTAAAACGTGGTACATACAAGAATACAATCGTATTATTTAATCCTTCAGGTAAATTTCAATTATAATTGTATTCTGCTCTTGTTTATTCAGCTAAAAAATAATAATAATACAACGCACCGGATACCGTCTGACTCCTTCAAAAGGTTTGTTTTGACATTCAAAAAGAAAATATACTTTCCTACTGCTCGTCTGTAATATCTTACCTAAATAACGAACTTCAGTCAGTAGATCTTATGACGAAACGCGTACTTACCTACATAAAAGCTAAAGAAAATATGGAAAAGCGAGATGGAACTAATTCACTTCAGCTCATTTTGAGACGAGAAAATACCGTGCCCTCAATGTCGTGGGAGAAGTCATCAAAGCAGGATTTTGATTTGCCTAATTACAGCCAATCAGTAGAATTCTCATTAGTAAAGCTAGCTGTGCGCCATATGCACAGCGAGATTGGTTCAAAATCGCTCTCTCTCTCTCTCTTTCGTACAGAGATGGGAGTGGGGAACAGACACACACACACACACACACACACACACACACACACACACACACGGACAGAAAGAGAGTCCATTCGTTCCACTTTCAGTCTTCTATGACTTCTCAAACCTTATACCCAACGTGATCTCACCCAGATCTTTTTCAACCTAACTGTTCAACCTTTCTAACTAAAAATAAAAGAAAGAAAATCTGTTTTCTCTATATTGCATTTACAGGGAACTTCTTTCTTTTAAATTTAATTAACTAAAAAAAAAATCATTAAAAGTTTCATATTTACTTTTTGAAGTAGAAATTTAATTTACGTATTTGGTGAATGTATGCCAAGAAGTATAATTTTTAAAACCATATACAAAATATTACTCTATTGCATTAATTAAACTTAAGTTAGGAAATTAGCAAAGGGAAATCATTTTTCAGCTTCATGTCATTTTCGTAAATCATTTAGAAAAGGAGAAAATTTACAGAAAAATAAATCAGCTTCAGTCAAGGAAGGAAAAAATCGAACTAAATTTGACAGAAAGCTTCATTTGCGTTTAAAAAAGCGCATAAAGGTGACACAAATCTTGAATTGCATTTTAAAAGTGTCAATAAAAGATGGCAGGAAACTTCATCTGTATTTTCTTCGTCCTAACGATCAAGCTAAAGGAGATGTTGTTTTTCTAAATTATTTTGAAAGAATGCTACCACTACTTTCTACTTTTACATGAAAATTCTTCCTTTAATTAATATATTAACCTATCTGTAAAATAATTGCTTTTAACTTATTCGTAAGCTTACTGGAAACTTTGAAAACTACAAAGAAAGAAAACCAAAGTCGAGGGATGGTATTCCAGATGTTTCTGCAAAGAATGTTTCCGAGCAACAACAATCGAAGTTATCATGTCTTCTTCTCTTCTTCTTGGCATCTTATCCTATCTGCTTTTAAAATCTTTTATTTATTATTATTTATTTATAATTTAGTAGTGAACATACTGAAGAAATCCTGGGTCCAAACGAAATGTTGAAAGAGTTCTCTCTTTAATGCTGATCAAAGAAATTTTTAAAAAATGTTGATCGAATCGCTAAAAAGAATTATTGTTCTTGAGTATAATCTGAAACATTTCAGTTGCTTATAGCCCCATAAACACTTGATTTTGAATCCAAATTTACGAAGGAAAATATACTGAACCAAACAGAATTATAACCGACACGACAGTGCATGCCATAAACTTTCCAATGAGTATCTTCGACCTGTCCTGTTATCCCCCGTTCGAAAGAAAAAAAATATAGTTGCCATCACTTATGACTTAACCCTCATAGATACCTAACGGTTGTAGTTGATACGGTTCTTTAATCCTAGAAATATATAATCGTTAATATTTCCTTAACATTAATTATATATGTGTAACGTTCCCGGCTAACTAACATGCAATTTCATGCAACTTCACCATCCAACCTGATGAACTTATGAATCATGCGATAATCCAAAACTCAGCATACAGGTTCATCCTCTTAACATTTTATTCTACTAGTTACATGCTTATAAACTAATGGAATAAATATACAGACTTCATGTTTAATATATTTTCAAGACTCCCATCAAATCTCAGAAACATTTCCCTCCTATTCCTTTTGTTCAAGTGCACAGAATACAGTCCATGTACTCAGTGTCCAGTTTCTTACTTTCTTTCTTCTCGGAGGAGTTTACATCTTACATCACTCCCACCCTTTGATTATGAACAATAATCAAAAAAACATAGTAGATAACGAACTGGGAACTTTACTTTTCGACCACACCTCGTAGTCACAATTTTATCTGCACTGTCCTCTTCCGCTATAGGCTCAAGTCTCTCTCCTACCGAACTCACTGGCACGTTTGACGATTTCGCTTCACTATCCGAGTCCGCTGGAATGGATATAGTCTCTGCACAGGACGAATTAGAATTTCGGTCGCAGTCTTGACTTTCACAACTCGAACACACTTATCTTCTCCAGGAAAAACTCTTCCTAATGGCCAATTTATCTTCCGTTTGTCGTCAGTTCCAACTAAAACAACATCACTTTCTTTCACGTCTTTGGTATGTCCCTCATCCCACTGTCTTTGCACTAAAAGACTTAAATACTCGGTCCTGAACCTGTCTCTCAACCTTTTCTTCAGAGCTTGTAAATTTCTATACCTTCTTGTCAGCTAAGGGTTGTCTACAGCATCTAAATCAGGAATTCCTGTTTCTTGAACATCTTGCCAAAACATAACAGGAGTCAACGATACGAAGTCCTCCACATCATCAGACACATACGTCAATGGTCGCGAATTTATCACAGCTTCACAATCACTTAGCAGTGTCAATAATTCTTAGTAGTTCAGAGATACCTTTCCTAATGTCTTCTTTAGCAGAGATTTTAAGGTACTACTATACGCTCCCACCATCCTCCCCACCATGCAACACTAGGTGGTATAAATTTCCATTGTATTCTCTGAACAGAAGATTCTACAGCTATCTTCTCCCAGTCGATCGAACTTAACAGATTGGCAGTTCCTGCAAAGTTCGTACCATTATCACTGTAAATTATTTTCGGCCTTCCTCTTCTAGCAATAAATCTTCTCAAAGGCAGCAAGAAACCACAAGTCGATAAGGATAGCACTAACTCCAAATGGATCACTCGATATACCGCACAAGTAAATAAATATACCCAAGCCTTTTCGCCATTCTTTAAGATTAATGGTCTTGCTAGGTCTACTCCGGTAATTTCAAAAACCAAAGCGTCCCTTAATTTATCTTCCGGTAGCGCGATCGTAGATACTTTTGACACTCTTCGCATCATGTTTTCTGCATCGGACACACTTAGCGAGAACAGAATGTATAGTTTTTCTAGCACGCAGAATCCAAAATCTCTCCTTAATCGACACAACAGTATTTGAGTTCCAGCATGTGACATCTTCACACGTTCTTCCACGATCAACATGTGCACCAACTTGTGATCAGAAGGCAACACAAAAGGACTTCTAAAATCTTCATAGTCTTCTCGAAATCTTAGTCTTCACTCTGATGAAACCTTTTTTGTCCATATACTTATACAGAGACTTTAATCTGATATTGTCCACTCCAGAAGCTTCCCGTTGAACACTGCGCAGCAACATCTCTGCAGCTTCCAAATCCGGAACTGTCAATTCTCCTGACTTCGTTTTTCTGGATGAGAACAATTGTTGACGAATCTAAGCACCCAAGCCACCATACGAAGTACTTTCTCGTACGCGGAGAAGTACTCCAAGTGCCATACGGATTCACATTTCGTTACTAGAGAAACAACCGTCTTTCTCCTTTCATTTTTTACCTCTTCATTCGCCATTTCCTTTTCTACTGGCCAAACTGATTTTCCATCTTCAACCAGTGTGGTCCCTTCCACCATCTGGAGTTCAGCAACGTAATGATATCACATCTTCTACTGGCAGGTCAGCTGGGTTGTATTCCCCAGGTACATGCATCCAATTGGAAACAGCAGACAAACAACGAATCTCCTTTACTCTATTATTCACGAAAACACCCCATGGTTCATCTCCTTTATCCAACACAAAGCTGTGGTAGAATCAGTCCAATAATAAAACAGGGATAACTAGATTCAAGCTAGTAACTACCGATGAAGCAAGCCTAGCACCAATAAAGCAGGCTAACAGTTCGAGTCTTGAGATACTTATTTTCTTCATTGCTGCTACTCTAGATTTACTGGCGACGAACTGCACTTCAACGTTTGACTACTTTCACTACTCATAAATATAACACATGCGTATGCAGATTAGCTGGCATCCGAAAATACGTGCATATCCACGTCTTCCTAGATCCATCAATAGAAAAGCGTCTACAGATTTCTACATCATTTAGCGAAGACAAACTTTTCATCCATTTTTCAAGCTCCCGTGTTATCTCCGGTGAAACTTTATCATCCCAACGGGCTTTCGAACAATAACTCTTGAAGCAGCAGCTTCGGAATTAAAGTGAACGGCGAAAGGAATCTAAGAAGGTCAAATATCTTATGCGCAAGTGAAAGAATACCTCTTCTTGTTATAGGTTGAGTGATTTCACTTAAATTTCTTAAGTCGCAACGAAGTACGTCTTACATTTATTCCAAATCAGGTCCAATACAGAAACCATAGCTCCACTGTCTTCATAACTTTCTTCTTGACTTGTATACTCCTAACCTTTTAAATCAAATTTTGCTTCAGCAAGCAATTTCGTAGCTTGTTCAATGAAAAGCACTAATTCTTCCTCACTATCTACGGAAGTTACGCAATTATCTACATAGAACGACGTTTTCAACTTTTCAGATACTGGCTTAAACTCAGGAGCACTTCCATCCAGATGGTGATTTATAAAGGTAAGCAAGAAAGTTCTGTCGCTTTTTCACCCACCACCTTCGAACATCGATATGTCACCTAAGACGTAACTGGAAGATCAAAAATAGTCCCCATCAGCATCGACGACCTTCTGCCAACGTTCTGGAAGGCCATGGATTCCACCGCGGTAGAACTTGGTGGGCCGTGAAGTGAAGAAGGTATCAAGTCACCTCTACTAGGGATTTGCACTGGCGTCCTCTAAGGTGAAGGAATGGAACAGGTGAAAATCGGACGGTGCAATGCCCGGGGAGTATGGCAGATGCAATAGTGTTTCCCATCCAAGGCGTAGAATGGTGTCCCGGGTCATCCTAGCCACGTGGGGCTTAGCGTTGTCCTGTAACAGGAGGACCCCTTTGCGATTTAGAAGTGCTGGCTCCAGAGTTTTGAGTTTTCTTGAACACGGCTCAACTGCTGACAGTACAGAGTTGCATTGATGCTCTGACCAGCTGGTAGCAGTTCCCGATGCACGATGCCGCGATCAGTCCACCAAACACACAGGAGGACCTTCTTCTGGCGCAGTGCTGGTTTCGGCTGTTTTGTAACCGGTTCATGGGATGCTAACCAATGATGACGGCGCCGTGGAGCTTCGTACAGGACCCACTTCTGATCATATGTCAACACCCCTTCCAGAAATGGCTCCTTCCTCAGACGAGACAGCAAACAAACACAGGTGTCTGCTCGCGTTGCCTTCTGGCCCGGAGTCAAATCATGTGGGACCCATCGACCCAACTTGCAGTGCTTCCCAAGTTGATGGAGGTGCTGCCGAATGGTTTCTCCACTCACACTGAATTGTAGTCCCAGTTCCTCACTTGTCTGGCCACTGTTCGCCTCAACTGCTGCCTGAAGATCTTCATTTGGTACCTGTGTTGGTCTTCCTGCACGTGGTGCGTCTTCGAGTGTTTCGTCACCGTCCTTAAACTTGGTAAACCACCGGTGCACTGTCCGCGTAGTCACGACGCTCTCACCAAAGGCCTGGCATGTCTTCCGCCCCGCTGCAGTTGCGTTTGACCCCAGTTTTAACTCGTACAACATACACGCCCTTATGACGCTCTGTGGAGGTCCCATGTTCACTCTGTCCTTCCGCACGTTCACGGTGTAACTGAACTGTCGCAACCAGGTAGTATGTTGGCTATACCCACACCAACAACTGACCTTCGCGTGATCTCCATTCGCATTCAACTCACGGTGTGAGGGTCAATTGAACACAGGCCTCCATAAAAAGCGACAAAACTTTCCTGGTTCCCTTATAATACGGCACCTAACAGAAACGGACTACAGTTTACTCCAAATAAAACTCGGCGATGTTTGTATGCTCTCTGAAGATTTTCTGCAAAATTCTCCCACCAAATGAACCTCAAAAACTCACAGTCTTTCTCATTTACAGCAATCTGAAGAAAAGCTCTTCTTATATCAGAAACCACTCCTATATTTTTCTCCCTAAACCTTAAGAAAATGGTTGGAATGAATTCTACTAAATTGGGCCCTTTTTCCAAACAGTCGTTTAGAGACGGTGAACCTGCTATCTTACATGAAGCATCAAACAACTGCTCGATGTGGTAGATAGTAACCAGGGTTCATAGCTTCGTCCGCTGACACCTCTTCGATTACCCCTTCTTCCAACCAATCCTTGAAGATTGCATCGTATTCTTCATACTTTCCGCCTTGTACCAGTTTTTCCGCAACTGCAAGACACATCTTCTCTATCAGTCGGTTATTAAGAAGCTGTGGATGGCCATCCGTCTAAGGTAAACTTACTTCGTATATTCCTTCTGAATTAATCCTTACAGTTTTCTGAAAATGATCGAGTGTGGCCTGTTCCATTTATTTACGTGTTTTCGTTTCTGTGGGATCTGTGATGCCTAACGTATCCAACTTCCAAAGATCAGATATGCTAACATTTTGTATCAACAGAGAAATAACTGACAACGATGTTGACCCATTAGTACTTTCTTCATGTGCAGGTACCTTTCAGATGACAACCCATCCTAACAACGTTCCGACAGCAACTAGACCGGATTATAATTTCTGAACATTATTGGATGGCAATTTACCAGCGACATCAGCTCCAATTAATAACTCAATATCAGAGTCATTACCACCAAAGTCCGTTAACCAAATTTTCGTTTTCTTCATTGCCTTTAACCACGATCCACGCTTAAGACTATGGATGTTACTACAAATAACTGGTCTCTCTCTCTCTAACACTTCCAACTTACATGAAAAATGTTCACGAAGATCGCAAATAGTTATTTCATACCGGTTGTGAGTTTCTTTGCTTGACTGAACCCCAACTAAATAAAATATGAACCAAAGTTTCTGTAGTCTGCGGGTTAAGACCGACCTGGCGGGCTGTCTTTGCCAAAATGTAGGACCGTTGCGAACCTGTATCAAACAGAGCTCGTATTATACGCACTTATCGATTCACCTTCAACTTCACTTTAATTGTCTGCAGGATGTACTGTTCACAACAATGATTAGTCAAAGTATGTGTAGCAGCTTCTTTATCGGTCCCGGAACGCGTTTCCTTGTTACTAGTCTCCTCTAATGTCTTACCATACATAACAGCAAAATGATTGGCCTTGCACTTGAAACACCTAATCTTCACGGAACAGACTCAAGCATGATGACTACGATTAAAACACCTAAAACAACACTGCTTTTTCGTTAGCAATCTCTTCTTTTCTTTCAGCGTCATATTCTGTGCCTTATTGCAATTCTTCTAGGGATGTGCTTTTTCACAGAACTAACAAGTCCTCTGAGCACTTTCTGCCTGACCAGAAAATAAATTACTCACAGTGGGAACCGTTTCTTCAGCTTGCTTCTTCCTACCTTTAGTGCCACTTCCACTGTCTACCGTCCTAAAACTGGTCTGAGCTAGTGAAATTCGTTCTTCGACTTCTACTTCATTTCGGAGAATGTTAACAGCTGGTTCAATTTTCCACTATAAATGTCATCCACCTTATCGTCATTGGCCGCTTCAGTACATCCATGGCTCAACCATATTCTTAAGATATCTTCTGGTAAGCACGACTCAACGATGAGGAACAACACTGCTTCATACCTATCGCTTGTCATGCCAATTGATTCCAAAGCGCGCAAATAGGATTCTAGCCTATCATACAAACGAAAAAGTGGCACATTAATTTTTCTTCTTTCTCCACATCCTCATCGTCGTGAATACGTTTAAATTGACTCCACAAACTTAGCCACTCACTAATTTCACCACCAAACTGCTTCAATTCAAGTTTGGTAAATTCAGCTTCTTTTTAGCGCCAGAGAAACTAGTATTACCACTAGTCCCGTCCGTTTCTTTCTTCAAAAACCGTTCGTAGTCCACACGCACCTCAAACATCATATTTCTGTATTCTTCAGTTGCAACGTATTCTGCCTCGTATTATATTTCACTGTCCGCTCCTGTGTCACAAGGAAGTAGTTCAAGTACACTGTCATCTAACGCACAAAGTTCTCCAAATAAATGTTCTATTTTTGTAACATTCATTTTAACCTTTCCCTCATCAGGTTAATCTTGCTTCAATGCAGTCTCAACAATATTCTGGGTTTTGGTTAAACTACTTCGTACAGGCTTCCTAGCTTTAATTAACTTATCATTTTTTTATATCGTGCTTTACGCTTCGGCGCCAAAAATGTAACGTTCGCGGCTAACTAACATGCAATTTCATGCAACTTCACCGTCCAACCTGCTGAACTTATGAAACATGTGATAATCCAAAACTCAACATACAGGTTCCTCCTCTTAACATTTTATTCTAGTTACATGCTTACCAGAGGGGTCCATTCCGGACAACAGTGAACAGTTTTGAATTCCCATATTCCTTTGCGGATGACGTAAGTGGTAGGAATTTGCCGGGAACCAAAGATCTATGTATGACTCAGCGAGCCCCAGTTGGGGAAATCTTAGCGACGGTAGCTCTCTTGGTGTCAGGGAGACGCAACACCAAACAAAATCGATATTTAGTATTTCGCTTCGACATTAAATGCACAAGCAGTCATCAGTCGTTGCCTGGATAGTAGCGTGACAGGTTTGGTTCTAAATTGTAAGTAGAATGCGATAAATATTTTGAATTTCACAGTTACATGAGAGCCAAACTTCAAACGTTACAATATATCATGGCCTAATGAAGTCTAAAATATTTTACGACTCATTTTCAAACACGCTTGCGTTGGTTGCGATTTGGATGAATAGCCAATTGAAACAAGTGTTTTATTGCGTGTTCTTCGTATTACGTAATAAAACACTTGCTTCAATTGGCCACTCACTCTAATCGCAAGCAAAGCACGCAACGCAAGCGTGCATGTAAATCAGCCCTTACTCCATCTGTTTTATGACTATAATTAGAACAAAGTACAACACAACAACTCATATTGCTCTTGCTCATATTTTAAAGAAAAATGTAGGACATCCTTGCAGAGATAAGTGAACACCTTACCCGTAGGTTCAAAGATTCCCTCAAAATCTTTTAACTGATGTCATCAACGCAATGGAATATGGAAAATCAATTTTGTTCACTTGGTGGGAATGGACCTCTCTGCGTGACTGTTAATTTTCCCTGTCGCAAGAGGCACTGTAATAGCATGGGGGGCCCTGATTGGTTGAAGTTGCCGCTATCTACTTGGCGATTTCCAATCTTAGTATAACACTGATTGCTCCAAAGGGAAACTCTTTGCTACACTTCAAGTTTTCGTCATACACCATTCAGCCAATCAGGGCGGAATGGTTTACCTA
>JAGDQP010042887.1:0-13029 GCA_022664845.1 Lepisma saccharinum
ACCCTAAGGCTGTTGCCAGCTCGCGCCAAGTTCCTTTGTTCCTGTTACATGCTGTCACCAAGGAACTTGGCTCATCCGTCTCCCATTTCACACCTTTTTAGGGCTAAAGAACTTGGCTCCACTTTTTGCACCTCTGGTGTTTTTGTTCAGATATATAATACTTCCCTGATATCTGGCAAATACTCCTGCTTTTATTTATTTACTTACTTTTGTTTTCTACTCTCATCTATAATATTTCCCAAATGCCTCGCAAATATCCCTGCTTTATTTTTATTACTATTGTTTTCTTTATTCATTTACAATACTTCCTAAATACCTCTCAATATATACCAGTTTATTATTTCTTTTTCACTCGTGTTTCTTTCTCTCATTTTTATAATAATGCATGGGGAAATTAAACGCCCATAACTTTAAAGTCTCATACCTGATACCTTGGCAGAGACGCTAATGACATAGGTAGAAATAAATTAATACAAATCTAATTTTATTCTATATACATGGCAAACAATTTTGTTTAAGTTTCTGAGACTTTTCGTCCCATACTTACTAGTCCTTCTCAGTTTAGAACGAATGTCTGAGATAAGAGTATTCCAATAATCCACGGGAACGGCAGACAATGTTTTCTTTATTCATTTAATCAGGCTATCCTTTATTTGTTTCCTCCCATTTGTATTTGTACATTTTTTGCGTGTGAGAACCTCAGAGACGCAGCTTTGGTATGTTTGGAGACTTGTCCTCTTCGTGACGAAATTTATGCTCAATTCCCGCATTCTTTGAACACTGCGAGATGGGTCGAGAAGATGTAATCTTGGTTATCAGGACAATGCTGTTGAATATAGGGGTTCAATGCATTCTCTGATGTAGGTTTCACCATTCATCGCTCCCCAATACTTGCAAAAATAAATACCATTTTACTACAATGCATAAGCATACAATCACTTTGTCTACGAATTTGGACTTTTTTTATGTAAACCATTTGTCTGGATATGCTGCTTCTTCACAAAATATTTGACCGGATGTGGAGAAAGGATGGGGTAATAACTTTCATCGTCTATTAAAAAGTCCAGATCAAAATAAAGCGTCTTTAATTCATTTAGCCAATGGGACAGTCGTTTTCGTTGCTTCTTCTTTTGATCAGACTTGACTTCAGGGTCAGTTGTCTTGTTTCCTTTCGTATGTAGTCCATATATTGCACTATCTTCTTCGTCGTTTTGTGACAGTGCCCGAATTTCTTCCCCAGTTCCACGTAGCAGACCCCAACTCTGGTTTTCTTCACCCATTTGTAATTATTACCAAACACATTTTGTCTTTTATTCTTTCATTTTATATGCTGTTTCATATATAACTATATATGTAATTTGTTCTTCGGAAAATGTCCGAAAGAAAGTGAGCGTCATTTAATAGTTACTGGTCTTGGAATTGTAATGAACAAAGGGCTGCAAAGATTCCGTGCACTGTTAAATATTTTTAGCGCTCTTATTGGAACAGGCAGCTGGTTCCAAGGATCGTTAATAACGATAATTAATCAGAAACCTTTAATTTTACAAGAATACTTAAACAAATAATACTTAAAAATTGATCCTGTCATTCAGATTTATGTAATTGTGACTCGTTAATAGTGACGAGTTATATTCACTCTTATATAAACATTCTTAAAAAAATGTCCTTAACAACTTAAGCCATCAATTCCTCGTTTTACCCTGTTGCTAAGATAATGATACTAAGTGTAGTTCTTTGGTATGCCTTTCAATAATAGGTCTTGTTATATATAGAGTCAGTTTCGGGTACTGTACCTTTTCTAGCAATCATATGACCAATTTCGTAAGATACCAGAACATTTTTTTAAAAAAATCGTTCACTATTAAAAAGCAACGTAAAAATTAATTTATTGTGTTCATTCATTTGGAAAATATTTGTGGACAACAGTAAAAAATAAACAGATGTAATAAATTAATTAGTGAAGAAAATCTGATCAATATAAAATATTTTGTTGTTGGCAACTAAAGATTAATAATTTTGTTTGTGTTGTGTAAAAAAAAAAAAAAGTAAAAAATTAAAGTATGCAATTGGTTCAGAAACGTCAACAGAAAGATTCACAAACTGATAGTGACTAGCTGTCTGCAGGCTACCAACCACTGATTAAGTCTAACATTTAGCTAAAATTATTCTTGAGTGTGCTGTTACTGGTATAATCAAAAGAGTTGAAGGACAAAAAAAAAAAAAAATGTATACAAATTTGTGAGAAATATTTCTTTAAATATTATTATTATTTTTTTTTTAAATGTTTCTAATTCGTAACATTAATATTACTGGAAAGGACAATGCAACCAGCTTCCTGGTGTACCTCAGTGTTGGAGGAAAGTGACTTAAACTTGTCAACAGCGTAAATTGTGATTCAAATGACTAACAGTTAGTTACATATGATTGCAGTGATTTAATTTGTTTTATTTAATGAAAGAAGTCATCATTTTCAATTTGGAAACAAGCAATGTTATCACCATAGTACAGAACCATATAATTAAGAACAGAAAGAGAATTTCTTGTTGAGAGTTATATCTTAAAGAAGAAATCGTTGGAAACTTGTCTAATTTGGACATACCTTTCCTCCAGTAAAGCAACAGTGCCTGGACGTTTCCAATTTTATCCGTCGCGTCGTGATAAGACCGGTCTATCCCCATTATTTTAGGTCTTAAATGTTGCACATTGTCCATTCATGTTTGAAGCGAGTGCAGTGAACAATGCAATCTAATAATGCGATTCTATCTGCAATCGTGATGCTACATTCTTGAACCACATAAAATGGTCAATAAATGGTCGGCCATTCACCTTCCAATTAGCCAGCGGAGTCAGTTTCATGACAGGAAAAGAAAGATCGCAAGTATACTAAAGTAGATATCGCGTGTTAATTCTTCTGTTTTTTAAAGTGAAAGAAAGCCCGATTGTTTCATTAACAAAGTGTATAATGTATTCAGAGTATGATTCAGAACTGAATGTTCAGCTATGTCTTCTGTTTCTACATTAATTAAGACGTAAAAGGTAAACGGTATATAGTGAAACTGAAGCTAATGTAAGTTTAACAGAACGTAATGACCTTGCCAGAGCGTGCTCGTGTAGTAATTGGTGCATTCTGCGATCAAATCCCAGAACTGTTGAGATTTACCTGATTTTGTTGTTTAATTATACCAGGTGAATGCCAGGGATAATACCTTAAATTGAAACCAGGGCTACACTCTCCAACATTCATTCATAAGTATGTGGAGTTTGGAGTTAAAATGGAACATACAAACTGAACTTAAGACACTACATCAGTGGTTCTGCCAGATCTTCCTAATGAGAGGTGTTATCCCCCCCTCCAATTCTCTAGAGCAACCCCAAACTTTAAAATTTTTATGGGCAAAAATTGACAGAAACCGTACCAAACTCCACATACACTCTCCCATGTTTTATTTTACACTCCCCCCCCCCCCACGCACACACACAAACTGAAAATCCTGGTGGAATCCCAACATTACATGATACATGGATGTAAAATGTAATGAAGATATTCCGCTCTAAGGTATAAAGAGGTGCAAATACACTCCAATGAAAACCAATGTCATGATAATATTAATTATTTAGATATTCCAAAATATAGGACACACATGTTTCTAACGCGACTACCATAACAATTTTAAATATAAATTTATGAAACCAAGTTGATATTTGTTCAACGTATGGATGGTCGGATGGACTACAATAGAAAATATAACATAAGCCTATTTCCAGCCGAATAGATGACGCTCCTAGGAGAGTAACTTTTAAGGAAAGAAATTGAGCAGGTGGCAATCAGAAACTCTATTTTTCTATTTAAAATTTCGGTATTTGCTAATATGACAGACACGAGAAAAATCATAGTCAAGGTGACTACAGTGTACGGCGTTCGCAACTCAATCGCATTGAAATGTCAATCTACATGTAGGAATCTTCACCACTACACCACAGGGATGAAATGAAAGTAAATGCTTATCTTCATTTGTGAGCACTTTGAGAAGACGATTATGAAGTAAATTTCTATGTATTTAGCAATATCCTACTTTACTTGATTAAGAGGATACTGCACTTAAATTTTAAAGTCTAAAATTGATGCTCAGAGCGAACTGTAGTATAGTCACATACATCTTCACACTTGTTTGAAGCTTAACTATAACAGTAACTATATCATATTCAGCCGTTTTCTACCCACTGCTGTTTGAAAGCCTCCCCCTTTTCGTTTCACTTATCTCAGTCTGCTGCTATCCTCATTCTGAAAACACTTGATTTCATCTATCCATCTTGTATTTGGACCTCGTCTCTTTTGTTTCTTTCCTCCGGGAATCCAGTGTAGTACATTTATCGTCCATCATCGATCTGTTCGTCGAGCTATGTGACCGGTCCATCTCCATTTCTTCTTCGCAGTCTTGATTATATTTTCTTTCTCCGTTTTCGCGCGAATCCATTAATTTAATTTCATCCTTCTCCTACTTATTCCTAGCATGCATCTCTCCATTGCTCTTGGTATAATTCTTAATCTTTGAGTTGTTTTCTCATTCAATATCCAAGTTTCACAATCATACATCATCACTGGTAGGTCAGATTGATTATAAACTTTGAGCTTGAGACACATTGGTAGTATGCTTTTGAAACTAAAGTGTAATCTTTCAAACAAGCTCAACTTTATTTTACATCAATTTTGTGTAGTTCTTCCAAAAGCCCCCTTGCCAAAGCATCACAAATGTTGGGAAATGGACAAAATCACTTGTAATACACTTCTTTTTTTTTTAACTAGGATAAATTTGCAGCCATTAATATCTTAGAAATAGTGGTAAAAGTTTTAGTTTACCAAGATTTTACTTTTTTCTTTTTTGGAAAAAGATTGGGAAAGATAAATTATACAAATTGTGCTGTGAACTTTTGCTTCTATCCTTTATTTTCTATGCTAATTAAATGATTTATAGACGTTCGGGAATCATAATACATTACTAATATGTTGAAAATAGTGAAATTGACTCAATAATGCCTGTATCTCAACTGACATTTTCACATTCTTTTCTTTAGTTCACAATGGTTCGTGGTATCCTCAAATCTTGCAACGTTAATTTAACTCATTTACCAACGTCATTGAATGATGAAAGTTTGCACAACGACGTAAGTCGGGTGATAATACAATATTCCATAGTCACTTTCATAATGTATATTTATTTATTTAAAAAAAACATATTTTACAATTATTTTTATATGGACTACTTATCCTAAAATAAATACTAGCCTGCAACGATGTTGGATTTTGACTGGATGCAGAACACTTTAGGATTTGGGTCACAAAACATTAACTTGAGGAAGAGTATACGAAAAAATAACTCGAAAAAAAAATAATAAAAATACTTTTTAATGACATAATTTTCTTAATCAATTCGTACTGACAAGTAAATAATAATAATAATAATAATAATAATAATAATAATAATAATAATAATAATAATAATAATAATAATAATATTGTTTATGCATGACTAAAAGGAAAAGCATGAGGCACGCCAATTCAAGAAATTTATAAAGTGAATATATAGGAGAGAGCACCCCATGCTTTTCTTTTTAGTCATGCATAAATGAAATTATTTTTTAACTTTTTAGTACGAATTGTTTAAGGAAAGTATGTCTTTAAAAAGTTATTTTATTACTTTTATTGACAAGGACGCTTTTTGAAATGGATTAGATGCTTTATTTAGATACTTTCATCCGTCAACTTGGCATTCGATGTTTTGAGCTGGCCTAGGTAAACATTCTCATCAACTATGCCTATTGTTTCTTCGTGAATCTTTATCTCCTCCTTTCCAGAATGTTGATTACCCATTACTTTTGTTTTACACAAATTCATTTTAAGGTCTATTTTCGAACTCTAATTACTCAGCTCTTCCATTCTAATTTGTAGTTCTTCTGCACTTGAAGCAAACACGATTATATCATCAGCGAACCGTAGGTGATTAAGGTTTTCGCCATTGACTTTTATTCCAAATTCATCCCAGTTTAAATTTTGAAACACTCCCTCCAGGGCCGCTGAAGATAATTTTGGAGAAATTCATTTCTTTGGCTTATCCTTTTTCCAACTTTAAAGTTTTCACTCTCTTGATACAGTGTAGTGACAGGAGACAATCGAGCTTTTGTTTCGTAGTAATTTAGTGTATGCACTTTCGCGATGCCTTGATAATCAAGTGACTTAAATACTGATGTCAAGGAGGCCGATTCAAAACATTTTCGATAATCTATGAATCCTAGATATAGTAGAACATTATATATAAGAATATACATTATCTTGATAAATAGATAGATGTAATCTTGAAAACCGTAGATTGAAAGCTAAATTTTAAAACTGTTGGTAAACCACTGACGAGTTTAAATAATTTCTTTCCGAGTGGAAACATAAGATAATGAGAAGGAGGGAATAGCAATTAGAAATTAAGAGCGCTCTAAACATTCCTGTCTGGAATTGTAGAAATGTCTTGCAACCAAGAAGCCTGATTATGCATGAATACACTCGTATTTTTCTCCAAGAGAAAAACACTAACACTTTCTTTTGAAAATATAAATGATATCATTTTGAAAATTTCTTTAAAAAATCTGGTGCAAACACTACATATGTTGCAAAACAACAGCCATAAATGGTAGAAAGGTTTGGCTGATTTATCTTTAGCAAAAGCTAAAGACAATGTTGTTGTAGTTAATTGTGAAGGTACCGCACATGGCAGGCCGCGATGGACTGCTTTGGAATAGTTAAAAGTACTGATTATACATATGGGCTATCATATGGTTAGGCATTTAGCATGAATTGTTGTTCAAGGAGATCAGCGAATATATTAGTTTTATCTATAGAGGCGTGAAGATCAACCCTCTGAGGCTGTGCAGAGGACGAGAAGTTGGAGCAGAGCGTGGATGGGAAAATGTTCTAGCAAGTTGCTAGAATTCATGATTCGGTTTATCTATTTGTCTAATTTTAGCATCCCATTGGTCTATTTGAATTCTTAGTAACCTGTTTTCGACTCGTTTGTTAAGAGAATTCCATAAAGTTCTCCAGTAGTTTGTCATTTCTTTCGCGCGAAACGTTTGAGCGAAATAAGTGCTTTAGTGCGAAATTGTTGTGGAGCCAGTATTGAAGCAGAATTAGTGGTAATAGTATCAGTAGTAGTTGTTACACGCAATGCTGTTTGTACATTGGCAGTGAGAGTTTGAACTGTATGTTCTATGTCATCAGTGGTTTGCAGATGAATGTGGGTATCAGTGATTTGAGAGAGGATGCGTCGATATTCATCCCAATTAGTTGTATATATTTTAGGTAAATAAGGACGCGGTGGTTGTTGATGATGATAGATATCATAGCGAACCGGGATGTGGTCTGAGGCTAGAGCATGAATAGCATTTGGTGCATCAGTAATAGTGATGCTTTTGTATAGTGTTATGTCTAACACGTCAATGAGTCCACCATTGTTTGGAAAACAGGTAGGAGTGGTGTTTGCACTCGGAGTAAGATCCAATTGAGGTAATGCTAGGTATAAAGTTGTTCCAGAAGAATTTTTGTTTCGTGAGTTTCAAAATTGGTGTTTGCAGTTAAAGTCTTCACCTATAAAGATTCTATGGCCTAATCGACTGAGTTGACGTAGATCAAAAGGAACTATGCGTTTTTGGTGGTTTATATGCAGAAACAAAGATGATGGGAGAATCTTGAGAGAGCAGCTTTGCAGTAGTGACTTCAAGTTATTGGAGTGCAGGAGTTGCTGTACAGGGAGATGATTTTTGAAGATGATTGATGTGCCACCATTGATGCCAATTCGGTCTGTGCGGAGAATTTGATAGTTTCGTATATTCAAAGTATCAGAAGGATGGAAATGAGATTCCTGTAAGAGAAATATATTTGTGTTCGTTCGTTAAGAAAGTAATGGTACCAGCAATCTGCCACGCCGCTCCCTCAGTAGCCAGAAAACCTACAACACCTGATACTTCGTTGATTTAGCAAGCGCCAAAATAACTCTCTGTCTCACTATCAGATCCCAAAAATCGCAAAACATGATTTTTCTGGAATTGAATACAGAACACCAACCTCAGCACTTGCATTCCATCTGCATTTGTGTAACATTAAGGCTCGACCATCTTATGCCTAATCCTCCCTCATCCTCAAATCTTCACACTACATGAACAACCAGGGAAGCGACAGTTGCACCCTGTTCAATGAAATACTTACCTCAATCCGCCCGGACTCACTATTTATGGGAGGCATGGCCTCAAGCCCCAAACTTCGTACATCAAAATTTAGTCAAGTTATTGTCTGTCTGTCTATCTGTGGACCATCATGGGACAACCGGTGAACCAAGCAGCTTAGCCTATTGCGTTCACTTCCCTCATACGTTAATTAAAATGCATTATTTTTGCCACCCGCTTTCAATTATTTGGCAAGGTATAAATTTCTTTGATCATTGGTTTGTCATTACGTATCACTTCTAGATTACTTCTTAGATTAAAAGGAAAAAAAATATTATTGCTTCTTTTAGAAAGTGAAACAACCATCCCGAGAAGCCACGTAATTCCTTAACATGAATTTCTAAACCGATTGGTTTAAATTTATATTGAAGTTTTTGTTGTGGGAAAGAAGGAGGAGTTTTTGTTGTGACCATAGGCGGCGCCACAGTGGGTGTAGCTGCACCCACATTAACTTCGATTTTCAGATTTCCTACAATAATCCTTTCTATTTTGTATATTTATTGTTTCCTATGTTTGGATATATTTGAGTGACTTCTTAAGTCTGTCATAAGTTACTTGCTATCATACAGTGTTTTTCTAGTTTTTTAGTAAAACTTAGGGATTATTTTTTTAGATCTTAAGGCTTAATAGTGCAGAGCGTTCTGGCAACAATGTTAGGATGTGTTGGCAGAGCGTCTTCGGCGAACAGTGCGATGGAATTACTAGTTGAGTTGTTATTGTATGTACGCATGTCGGCATGTTAATTTGCCCTTAAAATGTTTAAATCAAAACAACATGGAACTTTGCTTGGATGGATAAAAAGTGCATCTTCAACTTCAAGCAAAACTGCTGGTAAATCATCGTTTAATAGGGAGAAGCAATTGGCAAAGGATAAAGGCGAAGTCCAGGAACAAACTTCTGTCGATGGCGATGGATGCTTCTCAAAAGCTACTACAGGTAAGAAAATAAGTTATTTTATTTTAGTGGAAAGAAGTAGTGGAAAAACCTTTAAAGAGCTTGGATGTGTTTCAGTTAGAAGGCGGGAAAGAATAGTGGCAGAGTTATGCCAACGAAAGATGAGGGTTAGTCACAATTATTTTTCGAAGTACAAGGGCCAAAATTATTTTTTCGATATCAGAACTAAATATTTTTTACGATTAAAAAGGACACGAAGCAAGTACCTCACTCAGATTTAAGAACAAATAATGTAGAATAGCTCTACATTATTTAGAATGTAGAATAATGTAGTAATCTAAATACATAAAGGTAACCTATTTAAACAAAACAAACCTGGTTTAAACCTCACAAGAACCTGGTTTATACCATAAAACTTGTTCTTTTTTTAACATGCTTTTGCCAACCCTGATGCGCATAGTGCTGTTCAATATTTGGATATTTTCGATATTAGGAAATAACGACCGTCCAAATATCTACAGCAGATTTTACAAATTTTGGATACCACGAGAAGAACTTAACCCGGGCCGTTCTTCACGGAGTCTTTCTTTCTTCGATTTTTAGAAACGCCATGCCAACTTGTATCATACACTCAAGAATCCATGCCGAATTTATTATTTATTATATTTATTATTAAGTTTCAGATACAGCTGGAGTTGCCATTTTAGACAGAAACAAAATAACAATGTAACGAACAAAATAACATTACTACAAACTAAATAACATGAAATTAAATTTTAAGCAACACATAACACAGCAATTAATAACAATAACATGATGATTATAATACACAAAATGAATAGCTCAGACATTGATATTTAGCGTTCGATGAAAAGTGTTTTCAGATTCGAAAATATCAATATTTGAATCAAGATTATTGTACATAATTACTAGTCTATGGAATAAGGAGTGCTGCAGTATACTTAACTTAGGTGTGGTACAATGAAGGAGGTTATTATTTCTGGTTATTCGCAAGGGAACACGGAAGTAAAATTTTGATATCAACTCTCCAGTTCTAAGATTCCCGTTAAGTATCTTGTATAAGTACATCAAATCTGTCAGCTTGCGACGAGAAGAGGGAACGTGGAGACCAAGAACGGATAATAACTCGGGTTTGCTTAAGCTACGTACAGATGGTATTCTTCTTTTGACTATAGCAAAAAAAGTTCAGAACAGAATCAATATGAGATAGATTAGAAATACCAGCCATGTTCCAAATTCGGGAGCAATATTCAATTTTAGGGGAGATGGAGGTTTTGTAGAACATACTCAATGAATGAAGGTCCTTAATTTCTATAAATCTATAGGGAAGACCAAGTAAGCGCATATAACTGTTAGTTATAGAAGTCATGTGATCAGAAAACAGAAGTTTTTCGTCAAATACCACTCCAAGTTCCTTTTGAGAAGAAACTTTAGCAATAGGATTATCATCAATGATATAGGCAGATGGGATTTGATTCCTCTTTAATGAAATAGTAAGAAAATAAGATTTAAGGGATTTATTTTCAAGTTCCACGCACCACACCAGTCCAAGAGTTCAGAGATGGAATTCTGGAGATAGCAACATCCTATAATGACCTGATTTCTCGAAATAATTTACAGTCGTCAGCAAAAAGAAGAATTTTGGTTTTAGATGACTAGAGATAAGATGGGAGATCGTCCATATATAGAAGGAAAAGGAGGGGGCCCAAAACACTACTTTGAGGTACACCAGAGAGAACGGGAACACAATTGGAAGATGATCCAGAAAGAACAACACGTTGTTCGCGGGCAGTGAGATAGTCCTGTAATAATGAAAGGACGTTACCATGGATATTGAATCGGTGAGTTAATTTATAAAGAAGAATATTACAATCAATTCTATCGAAAGCCTTACTAAGATCTAGATAGATGACATCAAGTTGTGTGTTATTGGACAGGCATTGTGTAGCATAAGAGAGTAATAAGGACAGGTTGGTAAGAATGGAACTACCAGGAAAGGACCCATGTTGAGCAGAGTCAAGATAGGGTGAGACAAAATTATAAAGTCTATCTTTGATGATTCTTTCATACACCACAGACAAAATAGATAAAAGAGAAATGGGTCTGTATGAAGAGACATGGGTCTTATCTCCAGATTTCAGAATGGATATAATATTAGCCTGCTTCCAAGAGGAAGGAAATACACCTTTGCCAAAACACCTATTTAAAATACGAGAAAAAGGGTAAGCCAATGGGGAATTACTCATAAGCAACCAAAAACCATTATACATACATTTACATTGCTTTTATTTCTCTTTAGTTTTTTTTATTAAACTTAACATGTATAAGTTTTGATTTTGGCTGTACTACAACGTTTATCTTCATTTCTCCCACAGAGTCGGAGCAGGAGATGCACATTTCCACAAGCCATGCAGATGATTCAATTCACCAGATTCCCAAGGAGAGACTAGAGAGGCATTCACGAATACACAGAGGACCATTTCAATCTCGAAACCATAATTTTCCTTCGAAAAAAGTAGGTAAGCAAACTGCTAGCAGATCACTTCAATCGAAGTGATTTGATGACTATAAGTGGCGAGAGTACAGCGTACAAAAGGATGCTGCATTCTGTTTTGCGTACCGGTGTTTTGCAAGAAATGATAGTATGCATTGTGGCACAATAGACGATTGTTTCATAAAGACAGGATATTCAGCATGGCACAAAGCCACTGAAAGGTTAAGCGTTCATGAAAAATCACACTGCCACCTGTCGAGCATGGATTCTTGGAATAAGTTCACCAAAGGTATACTTATTGACGTACAATTGCAGGAATCAAAAGAAGCTGAGTTAAAGGAAAAAGAAAGACTGGAAAACCGTATGTATGTTGCAAGATTGATCAACATAATTCGTGTGCTGGGGAAGGAGGGGAAACCTTTTCGTGGTCATGATTAAAGCGAAAGAAGTGATGAAAATGGTTTATTTTTAGACATGGTCGATCTGCTTGAGAAGTACGATCCGTTTCTTCAATCTTATATTGAGGCTCCGCCAAAAAACTGGAACTGCCTTAGTCATGAGATTCAAAATGATATATTGCAAGAACTAAGTAGTGTTCCTTTAAGACAGATCAGAAAATAAATTGTCGGAGAATATGTGTCTATAATGGCAGACGAAACGTCAGATGCTGGCCACCATAAGCAACTAGCGCTTGTCTTATGATATATTCCTAGGAGACAACAAGTTCCAGTGGAGCGATTTATTGGACTTGTACGTCTTACCAAAATCGATACTGAATCTATTTTCAAAGAAATTGAAAGAGTTTGTTGTGATATGGGGGTCAAATGAGAAAACATAGTAGCAGTGTGTTTTGATGGGGCTTTTGCGATTGTAGGAGAGTTTAATGGTGTACAGAGACGACAAGAATAAAAAAAATATGTACACCCACTGCTATGCACATTGGCTTAATTTAGTTCTTGTTAGTGCATGTACTTAACACAATGAAAATGCAATGATTTTCGATTTCTTTGGGATCATTCAGATGATTTATACGTTCATTGAGGGTAATCCAATTATACATGCAACGCTTGAAAAAGTAATTAGGGAGACGGATTTGAAACTAAAAACACTAAAGCCACTTTCCGATATCAGATGGGCTTGTCGTGCAGAAGCTGTTGCAGCAGTACGGGAACAGTACAGCTCCTTAGTTAAAGCAATTGAAGAAATAATTGAAAACACAGGTGATTGCAAAGTCCTTGCTAAAGGAAATGGTCTTTTGCTTCAAATGAAGACTTTTAACTCCATAGTGAGTATAGAATCTATGCATCCAATCTTGCAGCTTATTGTACGAACAAGCAAGATGTTACAGTCCTCAA
>JAGDQP010042888.1:1169-16396 GCA_022664845.1 Lepisma saccharinum
AGGAACAAAGGAACTTGGCGCGAAGTGGCAAGGTTCATGATCCTCAAGCTATAAGGGTGGTGGGGATCCTAAAACCCACTACGTCCACCACCACCAACCTTAAGGCTGTTGCCAGCTCGCGCCAAGTTCCTTTGTTCCTGTTACATGCTGTCACCAAGGAACTTGGCTCATCCGTCTCCCATTTCACACCTTTTTAGGGCTAAAGAACTTGGCTCCACTTTTTGCACCTCTGGTGTTTTTGTTCGGATTTACTTTATTTGTGCCAGGTAGTTTCATGCAAACATATGGAATTGGCACATTTAATGTGTCATCAACGATGGCAGCCAATAAATGGCAATATTTACAAACTCAGCTTCAACAACTTAACATTGACATTCTTATCACCACAGAAACTGTTCATACACCAGCTCCTCCTACCAGTTATGAATTAATCAACAATTTCATTCCGGAAGAAACCCGGGGTGTGGGACTCTATAGCAGATCTGATGTTAGTTATAATAATTTAGTCATGCATCCAAGCGGAAGAATTATATATGGATTTATAGGGAATGTACTAATCATTGGAGTATATGCCAAAAGTGGCTCTCAAAATACCAAACAAAGAAATACAGTCTTTCTTTATGATCTAGCTCAAATACTGTATCAATACCGCAATCATCCGATTCTTATTACTGGTGATGTAAATATGATTTATCGCTCTCAGGATTCTACATCTGATGCACCGCCGAGTCAAGACTTTAAACAATTTGTGCAAACGTTTCAACTCCGAGACTTATGGCGTACATTACGGCCAAATGAATTAGGTCATAGTTATTTACATTATAAGGGTTCTTCGCGCCTAGATGTCATCTTAGTGAATCAACAAATGTTTGCAGCTGTTAAACGTATCAATATTATAAAATTAGCATGGTCATCACATTCTATGGTCTATGCCTTTTTTGACATGCCTGCACAAAAATTTCTTAAATCTCACTTTCTTTGGAAATTTAACAACACTCATTTAAGTAATACCGAGTATATTGCGTTAATTTCCACTTTATTTGAGGAATTTAAGCAAAACCAACACAAACAACTAACCTGTCCACAACAAGTGCTCACCCAATGGATGACATTAAAAAAAAATTAATGTATCACACCAAACAATATGCAAATCACCAAGCAGAACTACGCCGCATCCAACTTCGATATTATCACACGCTTCTTAATGAAGCAGTTAGCCAACATACAAGTAACAATAATTGCATCGCTGCTATTAATAAATTTCAGGCTATCCTACGAAAATTATATTTGAACAAGGCTAATCATTTTTTGTATAGCACAGATTTCGCAAAGTTAGGTATAATTGAATCACCAAATTTACAGCATTATATCATGGCACAAACCAGTAAAGAAAAGAGAATTATTAAAAATTTCACTAATTTGCAAGGAACTACTTTTCATGGCAAAGAAGTAGCACCAGAAATCTTTACCACTATTAAAACCAAATTTGATGTTACAGAAAATCAGTCTCAATTAGATTCTCTTTTTTCTATAATTAAACCGTATATACCTATTATTACACCGCAAGATAAAGCTAGTCTACAAACTCCATTTACTCAACAAGAAGTCTTGATGCCACTCAATAGTTTAAATCCCAAGGCTGCAGCAGGTAAAGAAGGTTTCACAGTACTATGGTACAAAAAATTTCAACAATATCTTATACCTTTAAAAAAAAAAAAAAAAAAGAGAGTGTATGTCTGATGAGGATCTTGGCTAGAAGGTCGAAACGTTACATGTAATTTAATTTTTTACGAATAATATAGTCTTGTTCAGCAGTTCAGTGTTTTTTGATCTTAATTGCAAGACGTGCAACTATGTTTTGTTGTCACTTATACGTTTGTTAACCAATGTTTACAATACTTTATGGACAAACACCAATAACCTATCAGAGTTCCTTGTTGGTATTAAAATGCTTTTTCGCAAACCTAATAAGCCTATCCATGATTATAATTTAAATGCATATCGTATGATTACATTAATCAATATAGGTCAAAAAATTCTCATGAAAATTATGTATACTAGATTAAGTGTAATAGTGCCTTCAGTATTGAATGAAAATCAAAGTGGTTTAACTGCAACTATACCGATTTGTCAACTCCTATTGAATATCAAAGAATTTATCCGTATACAAACCATAGTTAAAAGCCCTAATGTAGCTCTTCTTAGTCTTGATTGTATGAGTGCCTTTGATAATGTCCATCATATGTATATCACAGGTGTATTTCAACTGATGGGATTTCCGCTAACATAATGAAGTTGTTTCTGTATAATGAAAGGGGATAACCCCTTCAAACCACCTGGATTCTCTGTTTCGTTCTTGACCTTAATTACAAGATATCGTGTGATAGTCGGTACGATTCTTGTCTGTTCCTCTACTACGATTTTCTCTTCTTTGTCACTGGTTGATTCATTAGCTGTATGCGCCTTCTTTCTCCGAAGGCGACTTATTAGGATGTGGTGGAGCCATGATGAATGAAAGCCGTAAATGCCCACACTTCTCCGTCTTCGTTCTGAAGAGCCAACGAGGCTTCCTGGTACTACCCTCATCACCCTTGTCAGCAAGCTGGAAATCGAGGTGAAGTCCAATGACTTGGCGTCGAAATCACTTGTACTCCCGACTGATGGATACTTGGGACGCCCACTCCCCCGAGTGCTGGCGAGACCAAAGGTCCGAAGAGCTCCCCAATGGCGCACTTCCTAGTCTCAACGAGCTAGACCATCCAAGAATCTGCTGTTAAGAACTAGGCGCTATCCAATGGTTCCGCCCCCTTTCCTCAGGTCCCAGGGGCCAGCGTCAATGAAAGTACATCCTGTCACATCCTTGAGCATTGCGTGGAGGTTCAAATCGCAGCATAAGAGGAGATGAAATGATGAGTCATCAATGGATGAAAAATGGGGTGAATGTAAATGAAATCCTCTCGGCTGATCTTCCTTTCCAGCAGCGTAGATGTTTAGCTGCGAGGGCTGATTGCAGCCAGCAAAAGCCAGCTGGACGATGGGGTCGCCAATTCCCTACGCTGTTGTTGGCTGATTGCAACCAGCAGAAGCCAGCTGGACGATGGGGTCGCCATTTCCCTACGCCGTATACGAGCAGCGATGGTCTGCTGCTCGGGCTATGTGATGGTTTCATCACGTTGCGGTCCGTAGACCTGCGATGAGGTCGCCAATCCCCTACGCTAGTCTCCAATTAATTATCAATAACTGGCTTACTCCTGGTTTTCCTTTAAAGCGTTCCTTAATCCAAGGTGCACCTGAATCACCGTTAATTTTTAGTATGGTACTTACTCCTATTCTTAATTATATAGAAGCAAATATCCAAGGTTGGACTTTTCAACAAACTGATGTCAAATTATATGCGTATCTAGATGACATCAGTTTAATTATACGTTCTCCTGATGAAATTCAGTTCATCCTTCAACTATTTCAACGTTTAAGCAATACAGCAGGTTTTTCACTCAATCTACAAAAATCGCAAATGTCGTTATCGCAACCATGTAATGTACTAACCAATCCATGTTTTCCTGTTGTACAGCAATTAAAAATACTGGGGTTTTCTTGGACCTCCAACTTACGTACCACACAATTTAGTACAGCCAAACAACTAGTGCAAACAACAATCAGTGTAACTAAACAGTATTGTAATATGTTTAGCACTCTACGTGCTAGAGTTCAGTTTGTCAACATTTTTATCTACAGTAAATTATATTATTATTTACAAATATTTCCACTCCCAGTTACTTTATTAGCAGCTATAAATAAATACATAGGTTACTTCATGTGGTCCGGTTATTCATTAAGATTGAATCGCAATATTTTGTATTTACCGTTAGCTCAAGGTGGCCTTAATTTAAAGAATCTTTATTTACAAGCTCTTGCTCTTCAGCTTCATAAAATTACTGACACTATTACTGGCTATCCACACTCTCTTAGTGGCAATTATTATGAAACCATTATTCATTTTATAGATTTACATTCTCCAGTTAATCTAGTCCCATGGAAATCATTAGCACAAGAATTAGTGGAGCCCTTTCTGCATCTTACGTATATCGTTCTAAGTTCGCTTGATGCCACCAATTGGTCGGTCAAACAATGGTACATGTATTTGTTTATCAATCATTTCTATCCTCAACACGTTGATCTTTTCACTAAAGCTCATTGTCATCAGGCCCTTCTGTGGCAAAATCTCCATTGTGTCCCCTCCTATCCATTAGCAACGAATATCTGGTATAGAATCATCCATAATATTATCTCTAGAAAAACGTACTCAACTACATATTATCAATAATCTCATTTGTCCTGATTGCCGTCAAATCGACAATTTATTCCATTATCTCACGCAGTGTAATAAATACAATGACATAATTTACTATGTACAAAGTCGCATCAACCTTTTAGAACATCAGACCATGCAACAATCTCTGTTCCTTCCTATCACTTCTACAATAAAACCAAACGCAAACTTTATACCTGGCTTCTTGTCATGGTAATCAATCTCCTAGTCATACAACAAGTCTCACCTTCAGTTCATTTCTTTAAACAACGACTATTCTACGAACTTCAACTATATAATCGTAACCACAAAAACATTTTCACCTTGTACTTACGCCATTTTGAGCCTGCTTAAATCACTTCATTTTACACACAACATTATCGTAAATTTTCTATGTTATTTTAGACGCTCATCGGTGTAACTTCCGATTATGGTAGTAATTTAAAATCGCTCTTATCTTTATAAAATAGTGTTCTTACGATCTATCTTGGTTTATATACTTCTTACTTGTATATAATATACTTATATCTCTGTATCTCATATTTGTTAATTTACACCTTTATATTTTATGTTTGTTCGTTCTTTGTTGTCCAATAGTGGTCAATCAAATAATTATTATTGTTTTTATTATTATTATTATTATTTTTTAGATTGTCTCAATTATCACAATTAAGCTCATAATTATATCTTATAACTTCCTATAAAGCATTGCTTACTGTTACTCTTCTTGATCAATGTAAACATTTCTTAATGGTTCCCATACCTTAACTTGGGACTAATTTCCATTATTTAACCATGTTTTCAATTCTTTGGTTCAATTTTCTTTTCTTTTAATTATGTGTGCATTGTACTTATTTCTAATAACAGTCATTGTATAATTATGTCAAATTATGGCACATCTATAGATGTGTAACCAAAAAAACAATGTTTGTCTCGGAGCATGTTCCGAACAGGGTAGCCATTTCAAGGCTAAATTTTCCTTTAATGGTAGTAATGTTTCGTAATTTTTATTTTCTTATTCTTGAGTTTGTTAATTTGGTTTTGATCTTCATTATTTTATGTTTGACAAATAATATATTTCCTCACATTTCTAATATATCTCATATTTTCTAGTTGTGCTTGTATAGTTTTATGTAATATTCCATTGGTCTAATAAAAGATTTGATTTAAAAAAAAAAGAGCTAGTTGAGGACAGTGGTTTTCAACCTTTTGATACTTGCGGACCGGCAAAAGACAGGAAGAATCCTTGAGGAGCGGAAAAGTAGAAAACGCAACGCCCCTTTTAAATTGAGATGTTTATTTTTCATTAAATCTATTTATTGTTCCTATGATTTATTAATAAAACATCTGCATTTACTGTAAGTTTAAAATTTTACAGTCACTCCCATTTAGTCCAGGAAACAATATCAGTGTGGGCTAGTTAACGAAGAGTGTCTCAGAAGCGATGTTGGTGTATGGTGTATACCAATGTCTGCTTTTGAAAGAATCATTCGGTAAAGTGCTGTACATATCCTTTGCATGTAATAATAATTCACAGCCATATTCAATCCACTACTGGATGAGGCCTCTCCCGGAGGGAGGAGGTGGTCTACTGCTCCCACGCGGGAGAGGAGAGCCGAAGCTCTCAACTGTGATCGCTACCTCTTTATTCAGGTAGCTCCCCAATTGGCCTCACGACGCTGGGTGGACGCCGCACAGACAACACCATCTGGAGTGCTGAAACGGTCACCCATCCAAACACTGACCAGACCCAGAGCTGCTTGACTTCGGTGATCTTACGGGAACCGGTAGACCAGATCGGCTAGCATGTATATGACTAAATTTTCTTGAAACTATATTTGCTAGTCATTAAGCTGTTGCTTCTGTATATTTGTTTATTCTTGGTAATTCTATGTTACTTATTATGTTGTAGAATTTCCTTTGAAACTATACAACTACAGTATGCGGAAAAACAAACAGTACTGAAATGACAACAGCTTGTTGCAACAAGAAGAAAAAGGCCGCCCGTAATTCGGGAACACTTTTAGGCGAGTCATCCGACCGGAAAACTGATTCTTCCATGTGTATGCATCGGGAACCGTGAGATCCAGGGTGTAGGAAGGATACGGGAATGCCGTTCGACGGGAAATTAAGTGATCTTTAAAGTGTTGTTGCAGAAGGGCAAGCATCCCCTGTCGCTATTCTGGCACGACAAAAACTGTGCAAATGCCACAAGAATGGGTCAGTAATGAAAGTCGACCCATTCTGACGCGCCATTCCGTACGACCGGAGGCTCCACGATAAACACCTCCTCTGTTGTTAGGGTCATTATCGCCACGCCAACTGCACTCTGCGCTGCTCTTAACACAACTAAGGAGCACAGAAGGCGTCGCGAACTGTTCCTACAACGTGCATGGGCGTCAGACATGCGCACATTTCATTATTGTTTGTTTTGCCCCATTCTGTGTGATGTCACTTGTAAACGAGACATAGTCCTATATAAATTGATCTAGAGAATAAATCAAAGTAGTATTTTAACATTTTTTTATGTGTAATTTTTATTTCTTCCAGGTAATAATATGGAGAAAGCAAGCGACGATGCGTGTGTCGTGCCTGCGTGGGACCATTTGATGGTAATTAACGGAGACATCGACCCATCAACGCTAGGAGATAACTTGAGACTTGAAATCTTATCTTTAGTGTACAAACCTGGAGAGTCGGATGGTTTTCTGGTGCAGGGGGACTGCGAAGCATTCAGTGTTCCCTTGCTGACAAGTATTGGGGAAGAGATCTGTGATGGAGGCATTTCTTTCGGAGAGGTCGTCCACGTACCAGAAACATTATCCACTTTTTCAGCCGTCGATGATGGATTGTTGGAATCGCCGTCGAACTGCCAGGAAGAAGACGGTGCGCTTAAGGGAACCGAGAGCGAAGCATTTTCTAGCAGCCAGGCTTTCGCTTTGACCGAAGACAATCAGAAGAACCGTGAGTTTCATTAGTATTTGAAAATGTTCATCTTTTCACTTTTTCTTCTCCTTTCGTATTTGCAAGCTGTTTACTAATCAGCAAGTTTCTTTTAAGGAGTTGAACAGTATCGTCGCTGGAGGTTTTTAATTTTTTAGTTTTGACGTCGAACTCGAACTTTTTAATTGTTAGAAATTTTGAAAAGTGTGTTCCGTGTTATTATATTTAGCGTCATGTATATGTCAATTCGCGAATTTAGTACTTTATCGCAATTTCTGAGAGTTTTCGCGACCTTTAACGAATTTTTATATCCCAGTTGTTTCTACATACACTTTAAACTCCTTTTTTTCTTTTCTTTTTTTTTAAAAATCTTTCATTTGAAAACGGGTGGCATAAGTACGTCCACGTATCACAGATTCTTTTGAATGCTGTTGATATGAAACTCACTCTCAAGGGATGTTTGAATATCGTAACGTACTGGTCGGTAGAGCAATAAAAAGCGGGATTTTTGGGGTTTTACCATTTATTACAATATGTGTACCGAAACTTGACTGATATGAAAGTTAAAAAATGAGTCTCCGGGTTGTAGTTACAAGATAGACTCGGAGAGAAGAGAGAAATTTGGTTGAATGTAGGTTTAGAGGATTTCCACTTCGTTGCAGGTGGAAAAGGAAGTTTAATCCCGTTGCAGATATGGACTAGGATAGGAGCTCTGTCCCGATGGAGGCAAGAACGGGTGTCGGATTGTCTTGTCCCGTTGCAGACAAAGACGGTAGAAGTTCGTTCTGTCCCGTACAGACAAGAATAGGTTGAAAGGAATACTCTGATTCCGTCGCAGATACAGAGTGTGGATTCCGACCCCTTTACAGGGCTACATTTCAGCGGATGAACGGTGTCTCTATGTTTTAGTTTAATAGTTACCTCCTTTGAAAAAGCGGGTTGCGTGATATTCAGAGGTTGCATCCCGAAAAACAGTTGGATTTTTAATCGTTTTTAAGTCCTAAAAAACTCCTGGATTTTTGGTATTGCTCCTAGATTTTTAATTCAGATGTTTCTAAACTGTAAAATACAAGGTTAGAGAATTAAGTTCCAGGACTGCTGTTGTGATTAATGACAAGAATGTGTTGTATGTGCCAAATTGTAACTATGTGTTCCTTCTCTTCCAGGACATATAAAGCTTTGGGAAAGTAAAGATCTGGTCCAATTCTGAAGATGGATAATAATCAGAGACTCCCTATCCTAACTCCCGTTGTTAGGAAACGTAAACACCAACATCTGCAGGGCGTTCATGAGGCCGTGGAATCGTACCGTCAATCCGGGATCGCATTGCAACAGGCCATGAGACTTGGTGCTTTCAAAACGATCCATCATCAGAGAGACAATACATGGAGTGGAGGGCACGAAGTTCATCAACTCATAAGAAGGCGCGCCGACAAAAGTCGAAACAAGGCAATTCTCATCATACCATTATAAGGAATAGCTTCTTCAGGGTGCAACAGTTATCAGTCCCTTTTATCTAGAAGTTGACGATCGCCTGCTGAAGAGGATTTATCGTGCGAGGTGCCGCTGCTTTCTAAAATTGTGATCAGAATTGCCTTGTGTTTCGACTTTTGGAGACGCACCTTCTTGGAAGTTGGCGAACTTCGTGCCCTCCAGTCCATGCATTCTCTGTCTGATGATGGATCGTTTTGAAAACACCAAGTATCATGGCCTCTTACAATGCTGTCCAGAATGGACGGTACGATTCCACGGCCTCAGTGAACGCTCTGCAGATGTTGATGTTCACTCCCTGTTCACTGACAACGGGAGTCAGGGTAGGGGGCCTTTGATTATCGATCTTCAGAAATGGACAGATCTTTACTTTCCCAAAGCTTTATACGTCGTAGAAGAGAGAAAACACATAGTTACAATTTGCCACATAAAACCTATTTTTGTCATTAATATTACCAGAATCACAACAGCAGTCCTCGAACTTAATTGTCAGATCAAGAAGTAAAGGGAAGTATGATTAGGAGGAAGATTTCTGAAAAAGTTGAAGAAAAAACGAAAGATAAATAACGCAAATATACCATTAGAAAAAGAAGCAAATGAGTTTGTGGAACTAGCTGAGAAGAAATTGGATTTCAAACTACTTACAAAGTCTTTGAAAAGGTGCTGAGAAACAAAAGAAAGAATCGCTGTATTTGGACGAGCTTGCTTAATTGCAAAAGAAAGTAAATGTGCTGTGAATGGTTCCTGTGTGTCCGTTTCATTTTGACTGCTTTGCTTCATATATTTATTGTGTTAGGAAAGATTTCTAATTTCTTTGAAAACTGTACAAAAAGAAGTGTGTGTGGATCCGGTTTCTGAGGGGAGCGGGAAGGTTTTTTTTCATAGTTTTCGTAATCACTTTGTTTAAGCATTTCCATTGATATGCTTAGTTATGTTTGTGGCACATGTATGGAAAATAGGTAAATACTCGTGGAAAAGCCCTGGATTTTAAATTGTATAGAAGCGTGGGTACTATGGCGATTTCAGAGATATTCGGTATATGCAATCTACTTCGTGATCGAAATGGTAATTAAGGTGATTAACTAAAAATTTTGGTCAACTTTATTTTTATATGAGCCAGGCTTTGGACTTAGGCCCGTCACGATTCGCCTTTAGCTGTTATGTGTTAAAATCCATGCCCTTGCCGGGACTCGAGTCGATGGCCTTCCGCCGCAGACCGCTCGGCCACCGGGATCACTTGTTAAATTTATAACATTTCGTTATTCTCTTCTAAGCTAATTCTACCTGTCCTCTTGCATAGCCATTGTTAGATTTCTGTGTATCCCGGAAATTAAGACAAGATTTAACTGTTTTAATGTCTTATACTTCTAGCTGCTCTCTTAAAAAAGTTGTTCTTTATCGTTTCAGGTCAAATTAGGATTGGCGTCCAAGATTTATATGAGTATTCATCAGACAGAAACCAAATGGATAGAGAGGATATCGTAGAAGAAAACCTTCAGTTTGATAGCGGAACGGCGGACAACACTTCCATTGATGAGTCACTAAGCTTGAAAGTCAACTTCTGTGGGAAAACCTACCTCAAAAAGAAGTCTTCATCCAAACAAATAGTACAGAAGGTAGTTACGCAAAAGAGTGTTGAGGGTGTGATTGATTCTTCAGAAGATGTAGCAGTTAGTAACGATACGATGACGGTACCGATATCAGTCCCAGATGAATATAGCGAAGGAAATCTCTACTCGACGGAATCTGCTAGGTTTACAACTACAGATCTGAACATCGCCGTGCAAGAGAAGGAAAATAGTGTACAAATCCAACAGTTTTTCTGTGACAGGTGTGGTGACAGGTTTAATTCAAAGAAGGGGCTCCAGAATCATCTGTTGAATCATCCATTTCCTTATAAATCTCGGAACGTGTGCGTCTATTGTGGCCAATCCTATGATAATGTTGAAGAGTTGAAACTTCACATGGATATCCACATTGATGTGAATCTATCCTGTGACATGTGTCACGTGAACTGTTTGTCGTTTGAGCTCTTTGAGGAGCATCAGCTGACATTTCATTCCGATGGAACTGGTCCGCACTTGTGCAGCAATTGTGATAAAGTGTTCTATAGTCAAGTGTGGGCCGATATCCATAAACGAAAGCAGCGCGTGTGTCAGAGGTGTTACAAAGTGTTCTGCACGAGTTTGAAAGTGTTCCTCGAGCACATGAAGCTACATCATCAACGTAAGATCGTGTGTGGGATATGTAATCAAGTGTTCAGGAGACCCATCTATTTAGAGAAGCACATGGTCACACACACGGAGCGCATGTATGAATGTGACGAGTGTGAAAAGAAGTTCGTGTATCCTGCAAACTTAATGTTACATAAACGTCTCCACTCTGGAGAAATTAAATGTACGCAGTGTAATAAAGTGTATCGTTTACAAAAACATTTGGATGAGCATCTGAAAACACATGAGGTAAGGTTAAAGGAGGCTTTGATGTTTATGGTTAATGTTTTGCTTTTCACTTACGAGACTGAACTTGTCACCCACCCACCTATAGGCCAGATCTAGCTCCCAATGAGTTATTTCCTGCTTAAACATTAGAAAAAGCATCTAAGAAGTTAAAGGTTTTTAGGTAGTAACGACTAAAATTGTAATGTTAGTGTGTTTTCTTGAATTTCAATTTTTAATTAGGGCCTTTAGGCAACTCTGGTTCAGGCTGAATGGATGATGATGGGAGAAATGGGAGGATACGGGAGAACCCTGAGGACACCCACACTTCGTCCACCACAAAGCTCACATGGCACGAGACGGGTTCGAACCGAGAACCCCACGCAACGGAGGTGAGTGAGAATATATTGAGAAGCAACCGAGAATATTTGTCCCCCTCCTAGAGAAGGAATAGTTTCCGAGCTTCCCTTGTAGTTGGTCCCGTCTGCTTCGGTTGTTTACTTAAGTATGCTCCCTCTTCGGGAATGAAGGTGAACATTCTGAAAGTTTTGAGGTTCTAATGCTATGTAGTATACGGGAATAGGTTTCTTAAACATTGAAGACTAGCTCAGAACCACCGAAACCGTTTGATTGTTATAGTAGGTCAATGTTGCCAAATCATTTTTAGAATAATCGATCATTCAAATTTCTTCTGTTTCCGTTATACCTATCTGCACCCAAATTGGCATAAACATTATTCGATTCTATAGAAAAATACTGTGGATGACCCTATTCGCAAGCACTTTAGTAGTTAGTGTTGCAGGCTATTTTCCATGATATTCAATTTTTCAAATTACTTCCGTAACCACTGGACTACGGACGCTGGAGGGGAAAAATTAAAATAGTCAAGAATGATAGTCAATATGAGTCTCAATACACTTTTATTTCTACCCGCAGCAGAGTAGGTAATAGAATTAGTTATTTGCATCCATTCAGTGGTGTTGTATATTATGTACAGCTTAAGGATCTGCTGTTTTAAGATTACTTTTCATGTTTTGTTGCAGAATAATGGAAGATCCAAGTGCCAGCATTGTGAAATGACTTTCATCCATGCTAAACATCTGGAGAACCACATGAAAGGTAAGATTTATTGAATTAAATATCCAGTATGTACGGGAGTTATGTTTAGACACCTTGATATCCGAATTGGCTACTGCCTTACTTTTCTAGTAAGTAATTTTTAAAGTAACTGGTGGATCAAGAGGAAGTACATTTTACAGCGATTTTAAAGCTGGGAGTCGATAATAAAATAGAAAATGAAAAATACTGTGGAAGATATTGTATAAGAAGCTTTTTTATTTTTAGCGCAACCTGGCCATTTTTTAGGTAGATTTCGAAGAAAATCTACTTATTGAGATCTGTACAATATCTATGTATATATATATATAAGGTAAATTTTAGACAAATGAAGGAGAAAAAAGGATTACTTACAGCTTACTAACGCACTAGATCACACACATTCACATGTACACACAAAAAAGTCACTATATTTCGTGTATTCACACTTTTTCAAGTAGAGAGGAAGAGAGCGAAGTTCACACACTACTTTGTAATGTAATCAGGAAGCACGGGGTGAGCGGGACTTCAACCCGCACCGTCTTCCCAGTGCTTATCCAAAACTTCAGTGACAAAGCAAGAAAAGACCGGCTACAGGCACTTAAAGGAGATCTTACGTTGAGATTAATTAAAGCTGCATCTTAATCCCCAAGGACCAATTTACAAAATATCTGAAGATATAACCTAACCTGATATATATATTTATTTTATTTATGTCTGTAGCTCAGAATCAGATCTCAGGAATGAAAATGGAAAGAAAAAAATAAAGTAGGATTACCTGATGGATACAAAAAACCTACTGGAAAGTTGGTGCAAGAAAGTTTCCAATGAAAAACATAAAAATATATTGAATAGAATACCGACGAAAAAGTGTGTTAGTTTGCCTGCATTTCCACATCTTGAAAGGCAGTTATGTCAAATCTACTGTAAAAATAACTTGAAACCTGATCCCATATGTCCCCTCCCCCCCAATACCATGGGAAAATCTTTTACCGGGTGTGAGTGTTACGAGAACAGTGCAGAAGAGTCTTCAGGTGTTGACCAAGTTAAACGCGAATGTTCAGATTTGTATAAACACAACCTGTCCACTCGCTTAAAGAAACATATCAGGTACGCCAACAAAGGCAAATCATCTAATGGTGACTTATCAAAACATCTAGCAGAAACTGGTCACATACCCACTGAATCGCGTGTTGTACACAAGGCTTCAAATGAAACAGAAAGAACAGCATTTGAAAGTTTCTGTATTCTTAAAATGAAACTAGTAGACGTGCACACTCAATTAAGATTAGACGTCTTTTTTGAAAAATTTTATTCAGCGAAGAAGTACAGAAAATAACGAAAACAGCGTTGCTTTTCCTCCTTCACAAACTGGAAACACTGGGTTCACATCACGGAACATTCTCGCATGGTGGTGAGGCTAGAATGGAAGCCGATTATTAGTAAGTGTCTAGCCATTTCCATCCCTCCGTTTCTCCTTTCATTTACACCCAAACCGTGTTCTTTGAATGTGAACTCGGAGTGGGCTCGAAAGCTTGAAAGTTATTTTAATCTAACCAGCGAGGTCATCGTGAAACCAGCAGGTAAGCGTTTTGTTTATTTTGGTTGAACATTTTTGAAGCCCAATAACAGACGCCATACCCCAGGCCCAGGTCGTAAAAATTTTCATCGAAAAGAAAAAGAATCTTCAAATTGTGGATTAGTTCATTTGAAAGGTATTCACAAGTATTATAAGAGCCGCTTTAAAAAAGGGGGGTTCCTCGTTACTTATCAGTTATTTTTAAGTGTGTGTAATGAAGAGAGGGGTTGTGAGCACTAAAGCCTCTTAATTGCTTTCTCTGTTCAATAAAACTGAAGTCCAAGCGCCGTATAAGTAATAGCATAGGATTATAATATTTTATTGCCAAGTATCAAAAATACCAGACCGCTCGGAAAATTTCATCGCTACTTCCGTCGTAAAGCTGTACCAGGGGGTACCCAAAAGAAACCGGAATCATTCTCTGATGGCCGGATCCTTTGTAGTACATGCTTCCGCCGCTAGCTGCCTCTTGCTGGGATCCTTTTGCATCAGTCTATCGACCAGCGTTGTCGAGTGAAGTCGTGGTGCCACGTAATAAACATTTTTGTTAAGCGCCTCTCGCTTGTTCGGCAATTTTTGTGATGAGTGAAAAGTTGAAATTCTGTTTTCTGTTTGGGGAAACAGCTGTAATGCTTGAAACGGCTTACAAGGAAGCTGCTCTGGGAAAAACAGAACTGTAAGTTTTTTTTTTCTTTTCTTCGAGGCCACTTGAAGACCAAACTCGCTCAGGGCTACCCTCGACCTCCCGAACGGATGAAAACATCGCCAGAACTGGTGGAGTGATTATGGAATACCGTCGCAGAACCACTGATAAACTGTTTGATTTGTTTGGTGCGCCTGGAGTTCCTGCCAGCGGACTTCGAGCAAGAAATTGGAAATGAAAAGAGTTGCAGAAAAAAACGTGCTTCAGCAGCAGACAAAACCTTGATTGCGAAACGATTTTTAATGGAAAACAACATGAACCAGCTTTTGCACCCGCCATATTCACTCGAACTTGCCCCGAGTTACTTTGTTTTATTCCCCCAAATGAAAAACAAATCCTTAAAAGAAAACGTTTTGCAGATGTGGAATAGGTGAAGGAAAAACGACGGAGCCATTAAAAGGTATCACTTGGCAAGAGTTTCACGACTACTTCGAAACTGGAAAACTCGTTTAGATCGGTGCGTTTCATCAAATAGACAGTACTTTGAAAGTGATTCAAGTTGTAGCACCCAGAAATAAATACACACAATTTTATTACAAAATTCCGGTTTCTTTTGGGTACCCCCTCCCATTTCATCAGAAACTTAACAAGATGAAAAATTTGAAAGTGTTGATCTAAATATAAATCGGTTGAATAGGGCCTGAGGAAAACCCCGAATAACGGGCGAAA
>JAGDQP010042889.1:0-16395 GCA_022664845.1 Lepisma saccharinum
AACACAACTTCTCACAAGACAGCTACGTATCTGGTTCCTGAAATTAATCCAGTAATAACATTCCTGAGAGTGCATATGTTCCTTCAGGTATTCATTATGGAACTCGTCAACAACACGCAACATCACAGCGTAGCTTGAATTTATTATAATCGCGTTCTACCAACCCTTGTTTAACTTTTGTTCTTAGGGTTAACTAGAAAGCTAGCGATGTGATAAAATTTATTTTACTTTTTACTCTCTTTAAAATAATTTCAAGATAATCCCTCAGATTACCATTTCCACACGCAACGTCGGAAAGTGTTACAGAGTACTTATTATAAAATGTTTACATGCGTTTTGGTCACGGAAGTGCTTCAATAAAGTGTCGGAATTCTCCATGTAGTAGGGTAATCCCGACACTTCGCACTAGATTCATTTAAACACCCTCAGTTACCAGAGTATTCAGATGTGCACAGTGAAACATAATATTACATCAAAGAAGAAACAATAGACTTTATGACGACCAGCAGAATTCTCAACCCAATGTTTCATATGTTTTCTAAGATATGAGAAATGCTTAACGCATCGGGAAATCCCCAAATGACCATAATTAAACATAGCAAATATAGACCGTCGTACTGATATAGGGGTCTAATTTCGGTGGCGAACTAAATGATCGAATTGCCTTATATACCAGCGAACTGTAGTTTCCGCTGCTTGCCAAATTTCTCATCCTAGAGGAATGGAAAGTGTTTATTTGAATATTGTACCAATGCAAAAACGGCGATTTCTGTCCGCTTCTGCGAGAGGAATTCCTTTTTAGGAACCAGAGAATCCTTCTTTGCTTACCTGTAGACGGTGCTTGAAGTGGGGGTGGGGGACTATGGGGCCCTTTCTTTTTTCATTTTGGATTTAGCGTTCCACTACCTTTTAGCTCACTGCTTTTACTTTCAGCACTGCCCACTTCAAGCACTGCCTGTAGACCCACTAGAAGCAGCCATAAGATGGTGAGGGACAGGAGTATAGGTAGAGACTTGAACGCGGTGATTCCGATAAAGGGAAAAAACGAAATCTTTCCTCCACTGCTGGCAAATATCGCTGTTCTGAATGCACCGGTCCAGTCTGTAGGTGCCAATTATTTTGATCACTAGCTCGATACTGTGGTTTGAATTTTTCTCCTCCAAAATGGAACACTTTCTTCACGTTAGCGCTTATTTTCCGATATAAAGCGAAAAGAAGTACAAAACGCTGAAATTACAAATTTATGGCGGCGCCTATTACAACGTACCGAAGTTCGCATACTGAAAACTAACGTGAACTCTTTCAATATGGAACCGTGGTCGCTGAACTCAAATCTGAAATTAGTTTCTCTCAACTAGCTACAGACAGACGGACAAAGTTAAATTAAATTAGGGCCAAAATTTGGGTGGGGGACAAAAAGGCTTGCTTTAAAAAAAAATATTTGTCTACTAGTTAAATACATTAATAAAACCATACCATAATCACTAGACGTACGCGGTTTTACAGATCTTTTCAATGCTGCAGACGTTCATGTATTCTAACAAGTACGGGAATCAAACTTAGAAAGGAAGACCAAACTTAAAATGGAAATTCTTAACAAACATAACGAACTCTTATGTGAGACATTCCGTTTGTTCCTTCCCGCCAATGTCAAATAGCGCAAGCACTTGGTAGAATCGGTTCATCTGGTTAATGTCGACAAGAGTTATGCAGTCATTGAAGTGAAGTCGTTGATATGAAATACTATTTATATACACACCAGCAGAACACAGATGCTGAAACATTATCATGAACTAGCTAGATCTCCCCCTCCCCTTTCACTTCCTGCTCCATATTACTACACACACACACTCTCTCTCCCTCTCTTTTAAAAATGATGAAGGGGGAAAACACCTCATTAAGTGCCAGCTTCAGAAATGTTTGATTCTCACGCCACAAAATTGGTCTGAATTTACAGCCTTGGTCATCATCCATCATACATGAGTCGGCGTCTTTATAACTCTCTCCCCCCCACCCCCACCCTCACTGCATTAAAAGTGCATTCAATGTATTCTGTCTTTTTGCTTAGAAACATTTTCTAAAAAAGTTTAGTCTATTTTAGCCCACACACAGGATACGACACTACATTATTGTTATAATGAAATAATGCCTATTTAAGAAACAAATCAAACACGGGTCACGGAACGCAATCTTTCTGTCATATTTCGGTAATTTAAGAACATGGAAATGCATGCAGGTATATGAACGGGTACGTATTCGAAAGTTTAGAACACTATGATGTAATGTTAAAACAAAACAGAATATAAATTTGGCAAGAACCTATCATAGTATGAGAAATCCCTGTCACAAACTAGTTCTGGTACGTCAATCCCTAGTTATTCGTACCCAAGCTTTTTGAACAAACGAGTGTGTGTGTGTGTGTGGGGGGGGGGTTACTGTAAATTAAAAGAAATGAATACGAAAAGTTGTTATACCCTCCCCTTACCCCCTCCTTGGCTACGGGCCTGATCCTAGTAATGTGGAATAGAAGAGAGCTACAAAAAAAATATATCAGTTTACTCCAAAGTGCTCGCCGACGGGTGTCAACCTTCAGATGATGTGCTTAGGTCATGGCTGCCACACCTGGCCATAAATGTAAATAAAAAAAATAATTGAAGTCCATATACTTTTTGTGGCATCATGTTTATATGAACATATATGCAGTCACCATTTGTGTGTGTGATATAGCAGTGTAATCTTTAGCGAAGTAACGGCATTCAAAGTTCTTTACAAGCATACAAACACCATATTACGTGCCTTATCATATGCAAAGTGGAACTTTTATATTTTACGTTTGAACACGTTCATTAAACGGCTAGAATGACAAATGAAGATTCTAATCTTCTGAGTTTATTGCACAAGACCTGGGTGTGTCACCAGCTAGACCTTTAAATTTGTCATTCACGTGAGAGTTGAAGTGCAGACAGAGACCTTTATAATTCTTACTAATTAAATGGAATGTCAGTCAACACATCACATGTTAGCGTTGCGTAACTTCCGCTCATGTTTTGAGGACGATGCCAACGGTGGGGTCTCCCCTTCCACACATACATTCACTGCGTAGATAGACAATTAGCAGACATGAATTTCAAAATACAGATATTACTCCTATTTCAACGCTGTGCTGGAAAAATATTAGCATTACAAGTCTCAATCAGTTAATTTTCCCATTATTTTCGAACATGTAATCTTTACCGGAATTAATTATGCCTGTATGTGATGTAGGCTTGTGTTCGCGAATGACATGAGCTCTGGGTTAGAATTCCAGGTGAAGTATTGTTTTTTTTTAAGTTCCAATACCACGCAATAGCTAATTGAAACGGGACAGGTCAAAATCCTTAATAACCAAAATGATTCATGAATACCGGTACAAAATTACTTACAGGTACCTCAATAGCAGATTAGGCTTGATTCAAACTTGCATCAAGTTTGCTATGGGAAGTCTTCAAGCTTAAGTCAAGCTTGAATCATACTAGTAAGGACCTGACAAGCTTGCCATATCAAGCTTATTACAACAAAGGTGAAATAGATTTGCCAACGACCACGTACTTGTATATCAACACAATGGTATACGGCCAGTCAAGCTTGAATTAAACTTGCAACATCAAATCAACTTTAGTACAGTCAATTGCAAACTTGAATCTAGCTTCTTATATCAACCGTAACTACACAAGTGAAAATCAAGATTGTCGTGTTATGTGCGTAGCCTTTAGTAGAAGTGATCGTTTTTTTCTATAGCGCCCCCCTAAAAATGTCCTCTTTTGACTTTATTTTGTCCATCTGTAACGCATGCAAAGAAACTGATTTCAGATTTGAGTTAAGCGACTTCGATTTATTCAGCCGTTTTACATCTGAAACTGGCAGGTCCTTTTCATTTGTTTAGGCTTTCTCCATTTAAAGAATTATAGTTTTACCATATGCACGTCGGTATGTTGTTATCAGACACCCTAAGTTTCTACTATGAACAGATTTGGGCTCTGTAAAGACCCTCTATACGAGCGGGAAAAACGCAGCTGTTTTACCGAAACGAAACCTATGAATTTAAATGCACGTATCTACATAAGCGTTTTCACCGCGCGATTTAACACGTACATTTAAAAGCGGGCGTTTTGTTAGAAAACGTATCTACATAAGGCGCGGCTTGCTTGCAGAAAAAAATCACCGCGTTTTTCCCGTTCGTGTAGAAGAGGTCTAAGGCGGAGATTACCAAGGCTAGATTGTAGCATAATTTCCTACGATGTTAAAAAATTTTCCGAAACATTCATGGAAACAGTTAGGCAACCACAGCTGCCCGGAAATTTCCAGTAACTTCGATAATAGAAACCAGCTATCTTTAATAGAAATCATTTGATAATAGAAAATCAGCAGGCTATTTTTAGAACCTTGATAAGCAAATATTAAGCTTGTTATTTGAAATTTCAAATTGGCGTACAAAATGGTGGAAGATAAAACTAAACATAGCCCCTCGTGACTTGAAATAGTTTAATAATAGACGCATGATCATTATAGGGGAATTCAGTTTAATATGATCAGTCCGAAAATATGAGCAGCACGAAGCTTATAACCCCATATCTTCCACGTGCATTGCGCAAGAGCGAAACATCCAAGTTGGTTGTTTGGAGTATCATGGTTGACGAGAGTGGAGCCCAAGCTAGTGTGCTACTATAGTGTTGTGTAATAAAGGAGAAGTTTAAAGGTACGTAAATTAAAAACATGTATATTTTTTGAGCTATAGTTAAATCAGGATAATGGAAAATAAGCTACAACGAGGTGTCCATTCGTTATATAAAATATATCACTTGATTTATAGTGAGTTTTGTCTAGGAACCCAACGCCAGTCGTTTGTTCACTTCTTTGTTATAAACAGAATTGCAAACTGAAATGCCTTAAAAAAAAAAACACTAGCAGTCGGTGAAATATGGGGTTTTAAATTCAGTTTAATATGAGCATGTACAAATTTACTGAAAATAATGAACGTGAGGAACCTTTGCAGGTATTAACTAGAGCAGAAAATCTGTAATGACATAATAATTTGTGGATGGCATTTAGCACCTCCCCCAAATTAATCAAAGATCATTACTTTTTGAAGTAAGTCTACATGCAACAGATGTTACTAAGCAATATTCCTCACAGTATACGAATTAGTGTGTAGGCCTATTTGACCATTTGTAAAGTAAACTAACCTAACGTTATCTAACCTAAAGTTAGTAATGGCTACAATATCACGATTCATAGGCCTAATCACTACCAAATTATTTGGGAGAGATACTAAAAAGCAGCCTAATTTGTAATGACATGGATGACAAAGTCTGCACTCCTTTAGTTCATAATCAGCCTAACCTATTATGTTTGGCCATTTGTCGTCAATTTCCGGTTTAGGTCCTATTGCTAGACTCTTGACTATCTTACAATAATGGGTGTAACTGGAGGGTCTATGGGATCCCCAGTCCTGCCTAGCCCAAACCGCACCTCTAATTGTCTATTTTTTTTCATTTTTTTTTCATTTTTTGACAAAACTTGAACTGTGACTTGGACTTTTTTCCTCGCAAGTTTTCATTTACACATTCACATGACTAATCGAGTGTCTGTTTCACGAGCATGAGTGGTTCTTTTTGTCTTATTATTGTCATCTTTAATTGTATTACTTTTAATTTTGTATATTCTACTGTTACTTGTTCTTTTTAACTTGTATTGGGTGTGCAGATATTGACACAGAATGGTGCTCATATTACCCTTGTACCATGGGAAATATGAGCACTGCACACCTACCTTACTTTCCTCTTCCCTACTCAGAAACCAGAGTATGTACGTACAACCCTGTACTTTCCAACGTTGTTCAAGGAAGAATCTGCCTTACCTTTCGTCATATTTTGAAATTTTTGTAATAAACCATTTTTGAGATACAATCGCATTTGCATTAACTATGCTCATATTTACCTGACTTCCCCTAATGTAAATAATCAACGCTGCAGCTTTGACGACTGTTTTAATGTAAATTAAATTAGTTTTTATTTATTTATTTAAAGTGTATATATCCTAGGTACAGAACGTGGTAGTCATTTGACACTAAGAAAGAAGAGAAAAATAAAAACAAATACTATAGTATGAACAAAAAAAAATATAGATATAAGAAAAGAAAATACTAATAGCAATTATATTAAGATAGCTCTCTTTCGCAAAATATCAGAAAGATAGTTTGGGGAAGGTAACGTCACAAGGGTTAGTCAGTGCGTGATGAAGGAAAAGAAAGTATTAATAACTTTTTTTTTTAAGATAATCTTGGAGTTGGTGTAGAAGTAGTCGTTACACCTGTTATTAGCTTTCGGAACATGTAACTTAAACAAGGGAAGAATATCATTTGTGTGGACATTACCATTCATAATTCTTAAGGTGGATCAGTGGTAGAGTGCTCACTCATCTCTCGTACATGAGGGTCTTCGGATCGATCCCGGATCATACCATGTGCGCTTTGTGGTGGACAAACACCACGTGCGTGGGTATTCTAGGAGCTATCTCGTTTCCTCTCACTTTCTCATTCCACCATTTTTCCCATCAACCATTCGGCCTGAGTCAAAGTTGCCTAAAGGCCTTAAAAGGAAAATTCAAATTAGTAATTTTTAAAGGAATCTAAGGTTCGAAAGTTTACGGCGCGTAGGGAGATAATTTAGTTGAAGGTAGGAAAGAATGTCAGTTTTGAATAGGGATTAATATATCCTTAAATTATAAGAAAAGTGGATTTAATCGGCTCAGTATCTCTGAAATTAGAAATATATAATTGCATTTTTATTACCCACAGTAAGTCAACAACTAACAGCAGCAAGTACCGTCTCGCGAGAGATCTACTTCATAAATACTTTTAAGCAAGAATTAAATCAGAAGCCAGTGAGAACTCCTACTAAGTCATAATCCCATAAGTCATGGGAATTTTCAAATTTTAATGAATTATGTTACAATTTCCATTTAGTAGGATTCGGTATGTTTTTGACCACTCCGACTCCAGCAAGGCAGTAATTGCTTCCGACTTAGACTCTACAGCCCTGACTGCAAGTGTTAATATTTCTATTAAACCACGGTTACCACATCATTTTTACCAGTGGAGAACAGTAAAGTTTAAAATGGAGGACAACTAAGCTACGATTGGTAGACAACTATGGATGGCTACCTTTCATTTAAAATCTGATAAAGAAACTCTAAGGGAACACAATAATTTCTTACTTTCAAATTTCAGTTTTCACATGACACAACATTTTACATTTTTATTGTATCTTCCAATCAAGTAATAAAATTTAATAAAAATGGAATGTGGTTACCAAATGATGAACCATTTCCTTGATATTTCGGTAACGAACAATTAAGCATTTAGATCACAGGAGTGCAAATATGTCCAATTCGGAACTTTTTAACTTGGTCACTAGACAATGGAGGACATGTCAAGATATGGAGGACAAGGTGGAAAGTGAGGACATATCCTCCAAAAGGAGGACGTCTGGTAACCCTGTTTAAGCATTACTGTATTTATATATCAAGGCACTTTCCCCACATTTTACACAGTGTATATCTCTAATTTGTGTTTCTTCTTCCTTGCACGAAATTACAATGTTGCTTACACAAACTGAAACCTAACATCGCGGCGGATTATAACCCAGTAACTGAGACTATTATGACAGAAGATCACTAAAAGCCATAAATAAAATTTAATTCAAATTCTATTATAGTAGCTTAAACGTTGATAACATAAAATTTTCAACGTTTAACTTGCAAGAATGTTCCCAGTTTGCAACACTGTGTAATGTTTTACATATGATGTTTACCATCACTACGGAACACGAAATATTCAACAAATCGACGTAGTGGTATTTGAAACAGAAGAAATGTTATAGAGGATGGAAACACTGATAACCTGCTGGTGTTACATTTTTGCTCCTACTGAAACGAATAAACTCCCCAAAATGTACTCTTAAAAAGTGCATAGTTTCTGATTTAACGAGAAAAAACATTCAAGGACCACTGTAAGGAGTCGATTTTTCGGATACGAAGTTGGAAACCCTGTAGTATCTCAAAAACAAAGAGGAATTCAGCTCATGAGAATTTTTAAGAGAAATTTTCGTTGCTAAGATGGGCTAATCTTTTTCTAGATTATATATATATATTACACCTCGCGGTTGATTACATAAAAAGCAAGCGACTCATAGAAGCATTGACTTCGTTTAATTTGAAGTTGTGAGACAACAAAATTGAATCTGATCTCGCAATTTCAATATTACGTTGAGGAGAAAAAGAAGACACCTTTTCACCACTAGTTCTGACGGCCTAAAGACTATTCACCCCATTCACCCAAAAAAGTGAGGAGGCTTTAAGTTATTCATTCCTATTGTTATCACCATCATCTTCATAATCAAGACGGAAGGTGATGTCAGAAGATGACTTTCCACTGTTACAACTATATCAAGTCTCAGACAACAATTTATAACTTAGGGGCACAATCTGCTGGGGACAAAGGGACTCAATTTTCCATGTCACTGTGCTTCAAAAAAGACTTCATTAGACATTGAAAAGGCTTTCCACACACACACTACAGCCCTTCAAGTCCCTTTTCTCTCTTCCCTCCGCCTGTTCCACTCATTCATTGTATATATATATATGTGTGTGTGTCTGTGTGTTGAGATGAAATCTTTACATCTACCAATGGAGAACGAATAGTTGTCCAGACAATACTTTGTGGGAACTTTGGAACGCATCTTCTCGCTCGCTCCCCTTTCTTGCGTAGCTGAAACGCAATAACCAAACATAAAAGCAGAGGACAACCGCATTGTACGTAGTGTTTAAAGAAATTATTTGACTTCCATGCTCAGATCTCATCATACTATCATCATCATTATCATATTCATCCGTTTTCTATCCACTGCTGGACGAAGGCCTCCCTCTTTTCTTTCCACATATCTCAGTCTGATGCTATTCCCATCCATGTAGCTCCTGAAAACGCTTGATTTCATTAACTTCACAATATAACTATACTACACTATACTATACAGGGTGTCCGTGAATTCCTATTACAGCGTTTGGGAGTTCAGTAGACATCAAAACAAAAAAAAAAGTATATGGACACAAACCTCAAAGCGACGTCCTTTCCGAGTTATGAGCGTGGGAAATTGCGCGGCACAGAACGTTGAGGCGCCATAGCACAAAGACGAATGGCCGTGACACAGGCGGTGTGGAATTTCACACACGAAGTCACAGATTTAGTATTCAAAAATATCAAAATCAAAACCCCAAAACACTTGCGCAAGGGATTCCCCAAAGGAAGTGAGGGATTCCCGGTTATGTTTACAAATAAAGATCGGTCAAAATGAGCGGGAAATGAAAGAGTCCCTAATATTTATTAAGTTATAATTCGTCTGCGCCCTATCGATAGTGCAAACAGAATCAAAGAAATGGAGAATTGTGGGTTTGCTGTGAGTAGTTCCATAACCACTAGTAAACAAGTTTCAAGCATTCCAGAAACATTAGTGTATTATTGAAGGTTATATTAATTCATTATCAACTGATGCAACTTTTCACGAATTATAACTTAATATTACGCACTCTTTTATTTTCAGCTCATTTTGACCCATCTTTATTTGCATACATAATCGAGAATCCCTCACTTTCTTTGGGGAATCCCTTGCGCAATTATTTTGGAGTTTTGATTTTGATATTTCTGGACACTAAACCTATGACTTGGTGTGTAAAATCCCACGCCGCTTGTGTCACGGCCATATTTCTTTGTGCTATGGCGTCTCGAAGTTTCGTGCCGCGCAATTTCCTACGCTCATAACTCGGAAAGGACGCCGCTTTGAGATTTGTGTCCATATACCTTTTTTTGTCTATTTTCAACTTACAAACGCTGTCATAGGAATTCCCCGACACCCCGTACAGAAACGAAGTAAGGGGTAATAAAAATGGATAAAAAACGTAAGGATTTTGGCCAAGTCGGCGAGAGATGACCACATCGAACATGTGTAGCCTATTTTAATGTTAATCCCAAGTCACTACATCATAATGCTTGGGTTAAACCGATAAAACATTTTAAGGACGTTCAGTTAAAAAACAACACAATTTCTTGACCTATATTTTGCATGTGCTTTCCCTCATTTTCATTAAAAAAAAAACATCAACACTTGTAACCTAGAATTCCCGTGTTCAATTCCCAGTAGGAGGTTTATTGAACGTAGTGGTTCGGAGTGCGCTAAAAACTAGGCCGTGGCTACGTGCACGGTATACTATAGCGCTTATGTACACGTCAAGAGGAAATGACGTCACAATTTCCGTAAACAGCATTTTTGCGTATGCGCACCGCTAACCAGGAGCTGCCCCCCGCCCGCGGCTATCGCCGCCCAGCTCCCTTCGAACGCACCGTGCCCCCCTCGCACACCAAACGAATGCCCTGGTGGGTTTATATACATCCTATCTCTTAGTGGCCTCTATTTGGTATATAAAATTACTTTTTTATTAAATTTCCTAATGCGTATATCCACTTTTTTTTTTTAAAAAAAAAGTTATTTTTTTTTTTTTTTAATGTAAAAGTAACCACACCAGGGTTCGATCCCGGGACCTCTGGATCAGCTTCCCGATGCATTAACCACTGGAATAAACTGGCCGAAGAAGCGCTTGTCTGTGTCACGCTCTGCGCCTGCGCGACAGCGCATGTTGACGTGCACATAAGCTCTATATACCGTCCACGTCGGACGTGCGGGTAGACACTCCCTAAAAACTAAGTTCCGCCCCTAGGGTGTCATCTACATCCGATAGAAGGTAACGGCAAAGTATCTGAGGTTCTAATTTGCAGCCCGACATAACACAAACTAGCAGAGGATTATTAAAAATTTAAGAAACATAGGGCATAGGCTATACAAAGGATTCGCCTTCGATAATGTTGACGAAGCAACGTGATGAATTTTCAGGCGCTAATTCAATAACGAATTAACGAACACCGGTCAGACCCGTTACCAGCCACAAAGTCATGATATTTTACCTCTCATTTACATAAGAAAATTGACATGGCGGCTTCCTTGGCCCCTGGCACTCCGATCACAGAAGCCATGAAAAGCGGCGACAAGCAACACCCAAATTAAACGAAAGCCTCCTGTCAATCCAAATCCCAATTTTGGGATGTAATTTCACGGAATTTATTTAAAGGACTGGAGAGTGATAAACCCATTATAATTTGATTTATGTTTGGACGTTTATCTCTAAATTGTCTGTACGTCTGAGAATCAAGCTACAAATCTGATCTTGACTATTTCCTTCCCGCTTATACAATATACAGATGCTTATCAGAATAATGGAAACACCTGTAGTTGGCAACACGTCAGATGTATGGGTTGGCAGTGGTGTCGTGGCGACCGCAGCGCCGGACTGCTGGTGGTGGTGTGTTAGGTCGGTCTCCATACTACGTCAGGCGTCGTGGAACAGGAGTGTGCAGTGGCTGCAGCAGACGGAGGTAGTGTAAAATGGGAGACCTCTCAGAGTTTCAAAGAGGGCAAATTGTTGGTGCGCGGTTATGTGGAGTGAGTGTGACGGCAGTGGCTAGTGTGTTAGGTGTGTCGCCAGGGACAGTGTCGAAGGTGATGACGGCCTACACAACACACGGGAAAACCACATCGGGGAAGCGGAACAGTGGGCGGAAGAAAAGCATCAGTGACAGGGCACGCCGGGTATTAAAGCGCATTGTCACGCGGAACCGTCGTGCCACTGCGGCGCAAGTGACGGAGGAACTCAATCAGCACCTCCCCCAACCTGTTTCGACAATCACAGTCCGCCGCGAATTACATGACATGAACTTACGGGGTCGTGTTGCACGGGCCAAACCTCTCATCAGGGACCAGAACGCTTTAGCACGCCGCAAATGGTGCCGCGACCATGCAACTTGGACCGTTGACGACTGGAAACGTGTGGTATGGTCGGATGAGTCACCATTCACCCTATTCCAAACCACGGGCCGTGTTTATGTGTGGAGAACGCCCAAAGAAGCGTATGATCTGCAGTGTCTCCGCCCAACTGTGAAACATGGCGGCGGCACGGTGATGCTGTGGGCCGCAATATCATGGTTTTCATTGGGTCCTGTGGTCACACTTCGCGGACGCATCACTGCCAACGATTATGTCGCAATTTTAGGAGACCACTTGCATCCTATGGTCCGGATGTTGTTCCCGGACAATGACGCCATATTCCAGGATGATAATGCACCCATTCACACAGCTGGAGTTGTTGCAGCGTGGTTTGAGGAACATCGGGATGAAGTTCAACACCTCCCCTGGCCCGCCCAATCCCCAGATCTCAACATAATTGAACATCTGTGGTCCATCTTGGAAACACGACTCCGGCGACGATTTCCACCTCCATCCTCTCTCACAGAACTGGCCGATGCCCTGCACGAGGAATGGTGTAATATTCCACTTGCTACCATTCACGACCTCTATGCCTCCATCCCACGTCGCATCAAGGCTGTTCTGAAGGCGAAGGTGGCCCGACACCATATTAATCTGGTAAGTTGCACTTTCGTTCAGGTGTTTCCATTATTCTGATAAGCATCTGTATATAGAGCAAGTCAGTAATTAACGAAAATGGCCCAAACATACATTTTTTAAAAAAAAAACATGTCCATAGGTTATTCAATGTGCAGACCTATTATATTTCTTTGTGAATAAGCACATTCATTACAACATGAATTCCAATAGATGTTGGTTTCCTAATTAGATTTACATTGCAAAACTGCAATTTGTTTCGCTGGAAATAAAACTTTCATTCTTCTGATCTTCAAGTCGGCCTTTGACCCCAGCTCCTATGGACACTTTAAAAAAAAAGCCACTTTCGTAAGTACCGACTTTGGTCCGTTTCAATTTTCTTCCCCATTAAGGTTTCTAAAATATAAAATACAACCATGGACTCGCCAGCATTCGAACCCGCATCAATGAAGACTTGGGCCTAACGCTTCACGACACACGACTAGCTCGGTCGACAGGGAACTTTTGTCGTACTCTTCAATGACTGCCCAACGGTATTCAACGTGATCACTTCTATGGTAATTTTGGCCAACTTCAAATGAGTTAGTTTATCTTGAGCATGTCCGGCCGCTGCCCTTTAATATATTACACAGTTAATACACGTGACCAGAAATATAAAGTTAGCCTACTCTTGACCTTGACTCTGCAGTAGCACTTTCGCTCTCCTCCTAATGAGTACGATCAATGAACATACTGAAATATTACCGTATTTTGTACATATATTCACTGAAGTGACAAAAGTCATGGGATTGCGGGAGAAAACTAGTTGTCGGCGCGGTATGGCAACTCGACAGGAATTACCGGCATTTGAGCGCGGAATGATAGTTGGTGCTAGATGAATAGTAGTGTTGCCACCAGACGAGACGAGACAGAGAAATGGCTATAGAAAGCGACGCGAGACAGAGCTCTCGTAATGCAAAGTATACATCTTTTCGAGACACTCTCTGGACAAGGTATTTTCGAGACAGTCTCGTCTCGTCGGCAACACTAATGAACGGGGCATGCGATTTCGGAAGTAGTCCAGACATTAAACTTTACTCGCTCTACAGTGTCAAGGATGGACCGTGAGTACCGCATTGGAGGTATTAGGACACATCAGGGACAAAGCAGTGCCCGACCACGGGTGCTGAATGACCGCGACCGGCGACGTCCGAGCAACAGTTCGTTATCTCACAGCAGGAATCAATGCAAGACGTCCCAGGAACGCATCTCAGAGGTCAGTCCAGCGCAATTTGATCTCCATGGGGTATCGCAGGCGAAGACCGACACGTGTGCCGCTATTAACCACTGCTCATTGGCGGCGGCGACTAGTATGGGGCCGGGAACACGTGGACTGGGCGCTTTGATGACTTTGTAGCGTGGTCAGATCAGTTACGTTTCCAACTGGTACGCGCGCATGGTAGGGTTCGGCTGTAACGCAGACCCCATGGACTCAAGTTGTTAACAAGACACTGTGAAGCTGGTGGTGGGTGTTTACCTGGCATGGTTTGGGTCTTCTGGTTCGCTTGAACCGGACATTGACTAGTCAACGCTATGTTCAGCTTCTTGGTGACCATGTCCAGCCCTTTATGAACTTCGTGTACCCTGCCAACAACGGGATTTTCCAGGATGACAATGCGCTATGTCACTGGGCCGTAATGGTGCGCGATTGGTTTGAGGAACATTCTGGAAACTTTGAACGCATGATTTGCCTCCACAGGTCGCCGGACTTCAACTCTTTCCAACACATGTGGGATATCATCGAACGGGCTATTCGTGCCCAAGATCCTCCACCTGCAACAACCACCGAATTGTGGATGGCTACGCATCCCTCTAGCGGACTACTAGCGACTTGTCGCATCCCTGCTACGGCGAATTGTTGCACTTCGCCGTGCTCGAGGAGGTCCCACAAGTTATTAGGTATACGTGTCCCATGACTTTTGGCACTTCAGTGTATTATTTCTTGTTGCATAGCTTATATACATATCAATATCTTTATTTATATTTGCGCTTAACACATGAGCCACTAGATAAAGAAAAAAAAGCTGCCCTATGATGGTGAGTCTTCAATATCTTCCGAACACTGTTGTTCGATGAACTAGTACAAACAGACCTGAATCAGGAAAATGGGTATATGGGCGATTATGAATCAGAAGAGAGAACCTTATAATTCTACATTCTGAAGCACCTTATAATTTAAATATTTTCCCCTTTACACCCTGCTTTAGTTTTGATCTTTCGTATGTAGTGTCACATGTGTCTGCGTGTGTGAGAGAAAGAGAAAAAAAAAGTGAGAAGACCTTGTCCCCACGCCCTAGAAGTCTTCCGGAGCTCTGTTCTTCTGCCTCTTTTTCCACATTTTTCTTCTATATATAGAAAATTTTGTCTGCAGTGCGTAAAAGTAATTTATTTAGTCTCGTTTTGTGCGCAAAGAAGATTTTTTTAAAAAAGAAATAGAACAGAATGTTCCTTTCAAAGGGTAACACCCCCTTCCCCAAAATATTGTTGGTAAACGTCATTCCTGCTTTGCACAAGAAGGCAGTACAAGGTTGATTTTACTGTTACACAGGATTTGCTCATGCTTTCAGAAATCTGTGATTCATTGAAGAATAGGAATGCCAAACGTTCTAAGTACCAAATGTGAAACATTACAGGAGAAGCAGAAAACTGAATAGATTTAGCTTTACATAACGGATGACTTCACGTAATGTTTCCACATTGTCCTCATTGATTTGGCAATTCAAATAACAATGGGGACTTGCGAGTGGGCATACTGAATATGCTTGATGGGTATTTTTTTTTAATGGCATTTAGAACATTTGGCATTTCCACTGTTCAATTTTTAACTTCTGTGATGCGAAAAGTACGTTCTGGGGTATCCCTGAAATAATTTCAAAAGCTTCGGGAGGCAATTATTTACGTCAAAACAAGAAGTAAGTGGGGCCGGTATAGCAAATCACACTTGAAGTAGATACATCAATTTATGCTATGTTTATGATTAGCGAATACGGCTTAAACGGGAATTTCTATGCTTTCCTTATGACAATGAAATATTTAGGTTGTGAAATCTGCCTATGCAGCATTGCCTCAATCAAATATATAGATTAAATAGAAGTATCGGATACTCCTTCGAGTGTGATTTGCTAAGACGACACCCCTTGTCATCAATCTCGTCACTACCTACACGTATATCTCCCCACAAATGACGTAAATAAGCCATCTCTCTAGGCCTATTACGCCAGAGATATTGATAAGGGATGATACCAAGATTTCCAGCTTGGGGTTTTTAACAAAATATTGACGGGGTTACCAGGGTTTAAAGAGGTTTGCAGGGTTTCTATGGACTTTCAACCGTATTTTTTTTAAGTGGAGGGGGGATGAGCCAAGAATTTGGGGACTGGTATTGATTAAGGCCACTTATTATTATTTTTCTCTCTCTCGATTTTCCTCAAAGCTATTTATTTTAGGAAGAACAAATAATTGTTTAAACTTCGGGCTATTCCAATGATAATCTAACTGAAGATTGTATAGTGAAACTACTAGCATGTAATCTTAAAATGGAGAAAGCTAACGTAATGGAAAGGACCAAACCAGTTTTTAAACCACCAGAGGCTGATAAATCAATGTCGCTTAACTGAAATTTGAACTGTCTCTTTTTCTCTGCCTGATTTGACTGACGTGCCAGCCTGCGCAACTGATGGACGAACATTCGAACAAAGCGAAACTAAAATTTTGGGGCAGGGGCCGATAATGAAAAAGGTTTATAAGCAGCTGATCTAAACAACGCCAATAATAATAATAATAATAATAATAATAATAATAATAATAATAATAA
>JAGDQP010042890.1:0-10144 GCA_022664845.1 Lepisma saccharinum
TACTGAACATGTCTCGCCCGGGGGAGTATCCAAAGAGCATCCCGAAGAAGTTTGACATATGTAAGAAAATTCCAAAAGGGTCTAACCATCAATCCACATATAAAAGTCACATTAACTAGAGCTATTTACAACAGATAACGTTTGTCACTAATACTTTAGATGACTCGTGTATCCTTTAAGCTAAAGTCACCATAAAACAACAAAAAAACACTGCCTTTCCTTTCTTAATGGTCTCAAGGAAATTATGTCTGCTCGCTGCACATTAGAAAGATTCGGTTGCAATTCATCTTTGAACTCAATGGTGGTGACCTTCAACGTAGCAATTTACATGTTATAATCTCCAACCCCCATTGAAAGGGAAGAGGAGATACTACTTATCTGCTTGTCCATTGGTCTTTTCTAACATTATTTTTTGTTAATTGTTCATTTAAAGTGCGATTTTAGGACAGGTAACTTAGAACACATAAATGAAAAAGATGTTCAGCAAAGATGGGTTATTACGTTATTATAGCCCAAGTTTCTAAATACGTTCATTAAAATATTTCAAGAGAAAACATTTCTAAGTGGAACGAAGTAATTCATTTTTTTTAAATGAATTTACACGCAGTTACTGCTTATACCTATCTGAAGACTGAAGAATTGTGTTCCTCTGTGATCACAATTTGAAAGAATGTAATGGAGAAACCAGCATCTAGAGCTGCTACTGTGGACACAAGATCGGCGTTCGTCGGATGAGATTATGAGAAATACCGAGAAAACAGACATAATTACTGGCATGTCCAACCCTTGAATTTTGACTTTATTTATATACCCTTTACACATCTTAGTCTCAGGCCGAGATAGGGTAGGAGAAAAGATGGAAAGTGTCGAGAAATATCAGTCAAAATAATCATCCTCTAGTATTTTGTCTTTGGTTACAATAGGGTGTTCATTTCCAAATCTCCCACAAGAAGAACACAGGCGTTATACATATACAATGTATATGATTTTCCATCATAATAACCAAAATACAGAAATTATAAATGTTAGTACTTAACAAGTCTTAAGCCTATAAAAATTTAACCTAAATGAAGCATGTTTTATGATGGGTTGAAATTCATACGAATATAGTCTACGAAAGATTAATTCGGAGAATTTTCTTCTCAAATACTGTTTTAGTATACACAGAGTGATTCATATAATTATTTTCAAAACTGGACCCAAAAGAATTAACGTTCTTCTTCAGGAGAAGAAGGACTAAAGACAGAGTCCTGAAATTCAAAACTGTCCCTCCAAAAGATGAACGTCTAGCCACCCTAGTTACAAATGTAAGGAAATCGAGTACTAAAAGTTCCTACAACGTACACCCATTAGAATTCGTTATGGGATTTCGTTAATAGAAAGAAACACACAAATTCGAGGGGGAGATTAGCAAATGATTTCAGTATTGATCTCAACCAGTCGAGATCAAACTAGTAGAAGTTTACTGAATATTATATGAAATACAAAAAACTAACACTCGTTGAAAAAAAACAGTTCAATACAAGAAAATCTATTGAAATAAGATAAAATACATACAATATTTATCAAATGTAAGTTCCAATACATTGCAAATTCATTAATGATAAACACCATGATAATAAGGATGACTGAAAATATCGAGTCCAGAAGCCAAAAGATACAAGTGATGTTGACGTACAAAAAATTTGAGGTAATATTTTATACACTGAAGTGCCAGAAATTATTGGGTAGCGGGAGGGGAACTAGTTGACAGCGCGGTAACATAGCGGCAAACAGGTCGAACGGCTTGAAGCAATTGCAGTGTGGTCAGTTAGACTTCTATGAGTGCAGTGAAATGTCATGTACCGTGGTGATGGCAACCCAATGGAAATTATCTGCGTTTGAAAGCGGGATGATAATTGGTGCTAAACGAAAAGGATTCGGAAGTTGTCCGAACATTGAACTTTGCTAGCTCCACAGTGTTAAGGGTGGACCGTGAGTACCGCATTGGAGGCATTACGACCCATCAGGGTCAATCCAGAGACCGCGACAGGCAACGTCTGGGCAGGCTTGTCCGGGCAAACACACAAGCAACAGCGCATGATATGACAGCATGAATCAATACAGAACGTCCCAAGAACGTGTGTCAGAGGTCAGTGCAAAGCAAGTTTGATCACTGTAGGGTATCATATCCGAAGACTGACACGTATGCCGCTACTCCCATGGGCTCATCGGCGGCGACGACTCGCATAGGCTCGTGAACACGTGGATTGGGCCTTTGAGAACTGGCAATGTGTAGCGCGGTCAGGTGAGTCACGTCTTCAATTGGCACGCACTAATGGTAAGATCCATTCCGGCGCAGACTCCATAAGGCCAAGCTGTCAATAAGGCACTGTGCAAAATGGTGGTTGCTCTGTCATAATGTGGGGCTTATTTACCTGTCTTGGTTTGGGTCCTCTGGTCCGCTTAAACCGGACATTAACCTTTCAGCGAATTCGCCAAGTCATCGGGCCACAATGGCGTGTAACTGTTTTGAGAAATATTCTGGCAACTTCCAACGCATGATTAAAACCCATAGTTTGCCGAACATGAACCCTATCGAGCGCATGTGGGATATCATCAAACTGACTATTCGTGCCCAGGATCCTCCACCTGCAACAATTACCGAATTGTGGACGACAATAGAGGGTGCATGGCTACAACTCCTTCCATCGGACTACCAGTGAGTTGCTGTACTTCGATGGGCTGGGGGGGGGGGGGGGGTCCCCAAACGTTATTATGAAGATATCGCATTTCAGTGTATATAACATTAAATATTATGTGACACAAAACTGTCATAGTTTAAACCTTTGACTCTTTATGATCCAGGTTAAACGTGCAAATTAAAACAATAAAGAACCATTCAAGATAATCTTATAAATTTCATTAAAAGTGATTTCCAAATATAATTCTGGTACTAACGATACCAGATAAAGAAATGACAATATCGTGACCAGTGTATTGTATAGCTTGTAAAGAAAAGAAATGATTCGATACGATGTTATTGAACGTTGAAGGTCTAATGTGGTACTATAACGTCCTAAGATTTTTTGTTAAAATCATGTCGTAATGAAAAAAGTTACGAATGAGAATCATGAATCACGGACGCTATTTGATTTCTCAACACAACCCTAATTTGAAGTTCCCTAGTCCATTTTGATACATGCAGTCATAAATTTTGTGTGTTTCGTTACAATCGCTTCTGAAAGACTAAATGTTAATTAAAGTGAAAACAACGTACACTAGTCTCCATTTTTATTGGCTTGCAAGAAAATCGTTAAACATTTAGATGATATATGCTACTATAACTTTCAACTTTCCTCGGAATAGCGTGAAGACTAACATTAATTCCATTGTCTATACCTTGTTACACTACGCCACTTTAGACGAATGCTGGGTAAATACCTTCAACTAAATCCAGTGCCTCTACCTTACTAACTTGTTAAACCTCGACAATATTAGAGATTTTGTTAAATCATGGAAATATTTGAGTTTGTGTTAAAACATGACCATACTAGTTACTTTATTAAATCATGATAATATTAGAGATTTTTGTTAAACCATGATAATAATGGGAATTTTGTTCAACCTCAGCAATTTTAGAGATTTTGTTCAATCATATCAATGTTAGATATTCTGTTAAATCATGACAATGTTAAAGATTCTGTTAAAACATGACAGCATTAGAGATTTTGTTATATCATGGAAATACAAGAAATTCCGCTAGACGTTTTGTATATTTGCTATTATCTACCCGCTACCAGGAATTTTATCCCGACACCTCCTAAACTGTAACCTCAAGACCACCGAGTAGCTGTTTGAAAAAGAAAAGTGAGCATTTAATTAAGTATATAAATTCTCACGCGTTTAAGTCATTAACATTCATGTGGAGATTGCATTACTTAAAGACGCCGAACAATTGCCTGCCGGTAACACACGCAAATATACTTTTTCACACGCTAATAACATCTTAGCTCGTGATTCTGGATCATTGTTATACAACTCGTCTAATATGCCAGCAGCAAAAGTCGCACTCTATCGTGGTACTTTGGTCTAAACTTAACGCTTAAAGCGAAACATTCCGAAATAGTACACTATGCGAAACGCACGGTCTCACAGACCTCCAGACACTATTGCATAACATTTCACTTCTAAATTGTTTCGCAAACATGTATTTCAGTACATTTATTCATGTTTACATTTGACACAATTGAAGAATACATGGAAGAATGGAGGTATGTCCATGAAAAGTGATTTCTCGTAAAATTTATTTAAAGTCTAATTTTCCCATTTATTCCAAAGGATTTCATGTTTTTTAAACCGCTATAACTTGTGGATTTTTTTACCTTTCGGATTGAAAATTTTCTGAGGTGTTAGCTTTCATTGTGTAGTACCTATTACGAGGGAAATTTCAATTATGAAATCCACATACCCGCTTCTTTTCCTCTACACTCTAATTGAGTTTAGTACTAAAATATTCGTGAAACAAGTATTTGAATAATATATCCATTTGAAATATACGTATGAATTTCCTGCATCGATTCTTATGTAATTAAATATGAGTACATCCGCCGAGAGTTCAAAATTAACTTCCAAAATATATAGTTCAATGTATTTGTAAAAGTTGTACAATGACTTTTACTTTGTTGAGTTTAGGAATTGTTTGTGAAATTATTTCACGGATTTCTTCAGCAGTCAAAGTCTCCAATGCTTGTAACTTGGTGAGATGTTCCGCCCATCGAACGACCTCTAGCTGTCAATTCTCGTAAATCTTTCAAAATATTGTGTTGCGATGTTTTTCCAGATATAATATAGACTGATTACTATCCACTCGGAAACTTATATATATGTAAAGTACATGTTTTAAGATGCTTCAGTTATAACTCTACATTGATTTCTTTGTAGTATTATGGTTATTAGATTTTCATTACTTGCATTACTTGTGCAGAAAGAAAACCGAGAAGAGTTTAGTTCTTTACAAAATTCCTACATGTATTCTTTCAATACTTTAAGGAGACAATTGTTCAACCAATGACCCGTGCACGGCAGGGAGCTCAGTGCATTGCTTTTGCACTTGTGTAGTCCATTCCCGAAACCGCCTTTGTCCAAGCGCTTTGAATGTTGGGAAATCGACAAAAGCAGCGGTTCTTAAGCCTACTGTATAGTCCGCTGACCCCGGGGTTCACGACGTCCTCACAGGGAATCCGCGGAAGGCTTATCATAGTTTTTACATAATACAGAAGGAAAGAAAGAAAGAACTAAAGAAATGATAAATATATTTCAACTTCGTGGTGGTATATTAACATATTAACAAGAAGAATGTCAATGAGACCATACCCAAACCCACCTTGCACTTTTGACGAGGGGATCTACGTCGTATATATTAGTCAACAAAATTAGTTTTAAAATAGTGCTGTCGTTTGGACAGATATGCGACAACTCGCCATTATTTTATTTCGGACTAAAATTAAAGCAAGAAAACCATAGTCAGTAAATTAGTACCATCGGTCCATGTATAGGGAAGCTCTAGTTATTAAGAAGATACCAGAAAAACTAAAGCTGGCCTCAAGTGAATCAGTCATAATTATCTAAATTTGCATGTACCGAGGCTTTTCATCAGCTTTGCAAACATATGGAAAGCGAACACGATAAACATTTTCGTGTCGGCTATCACAAGACAAGGTTTCGTCTCGTTCTTTTCGTTATTGAGATACAAGATGAGGCTTTTCCTCATAGAGGAGAGATTTTACATCAGCGATCCGATCCGAAAACCTTTTGACGGATTTCTATTGGTTAGTAAATTTAGCAGATAACTTCACGCATTTAAATATACTTAAACTTTGAAGGGAAAAGGTTAATGTTTATGTAGTTGAAGGAAAGATGAAAGCAGTAATCAAAGATTGGAATGTTGGTATCGTCGTGGATCGAACCGAAATTATGAGTCATTCCCAAATTTCTTAAATGTTTTTGGTTACATTGACGATGACTTACTTGTCTGAGGAAGACTCATCACTTATTGTACAACGTTTTCAAATATTTGAAGCGTAGTTTTCACGAATATTTTCTGACCCATGTTGGAAGCAAAATGTATGTTAGAGTTCCGTTTTCAGATAATCTGTAGCAACTAAAGGGTCTCACAGCAACAGAGGAAAACAAACTCACAGAAATATCTATGGATGGTACACTGAATTTTCACTTCAAAGAACAGTCTCTTCCAAATGTTTGAGCTCATGTGATTACAAAATAATGTAAAACTATCGAAGAGAGCTATGAAGACATTGATGCCATTCGTAACGACATACTAGTGCGAAAAATCATTCTTTCCTACAGTGTATATTAAAAATAAGTGTAGAAACCGTTTGGGAAATGTATTAGTAACTCCTAATACAAGTTTCAGATATCTAGACCGATATAACAAGGGTTTTAAGTGAAATACAGCACAAGCCCTCTCATTAATCATGACCTTCTTTTCCATCCAACTTGCGATCAAGAAAGCGAAACTTGATACAAATAATATTCATGACAATTTCTAGCTTTCTTTTCTATGTATCATTATTTAGATGTATCTATCATGTTAATTATTTTATATAAGATAACTTGTAATTTAAGTTCCTCTTGCAAGGGTTTAAAACTACAATTTTAACAGAGAATCATTGCAATAAAAAATACTAAAATAGTAAATATAACATTCATGAAAAATACAATGAACTTTAGTATTTTAATCTTGAGTTAAGTCTTGGTGGTCAGCGGATACAAAACTATTTAAAACCGATCCATGATTAAAGAAAAAAAAGAAGTTCGAAACCGCTGGACTACACACTTGTAGTAGCAGTACTCAAGTGAAGTGGAGGGTTCAGGAAATACATTTGTTGAATTTTCGTCAAAGTAAAAGTCTACTTGTGATATACTTCATATGTTGACGATAACTGTCAGATGTGTAAATAGACTATTGATTAATGATAGATGTGAAGAGAGCTGTACGTAGCAGCATTCATAAGAAGATTCACTTTTTTTTCTTTGATTAGCGTCAATATTTCAGGTTTTCTATATGTTTCATCAGTGATATCTTCAGATCTCAACAGCTCCAGAACATCAAAAACTTCTTCAATTTGATTTTGAAAAACTTTTTTTTGTGTATATAAATTGAAAGCTTTTCGCCTTCTTTGAAGCTCACTGGTCGTTTCGCATTATGTCATCGGATGTAAAGCAAGAAAACCTTTTTGCAAACTTGTTTCCACAGTATTTCATATTCTAGGTAACAAAACTAACCTTATTTTCTATCGCCAACGCCACTGCAGTATTGAACTCTTAATTGTCCAGAAATCAAAATTTTACTGTTACAATATAACAGTCCTTATCTGAGCTTTGGATTGGTTTAGATTTCCAATTTGTCCTCCTGTAATAGGTAGTCCTTTTAGGGTGTAGCATATCCTTATCGGAATTTTGATATGGTTTCTTCATACACTTAAACATTGTGAAATCACAAATTATTATATATTAAAATAAATCATATTGATATTTAAAACACCTACATACATATGTACATCTGGGATACATCTTATAGCTTATGTACATCTGGGATACATCTTATAGCTTATGTACATCTGGGATAGTTATTTTGTCCAGAATGTATTAGGATGTATACTGTACAATTTGTGTTTTACTTTCGTTTGAGAAGATATATCGAGACTGATGTCTCGACAGTTTCGTCAAATTGTTATGAGGTTTTCTAATCAAGTATAATTTGCGACAGATCCTTGTTTCTCTTTCGTGCATTTTCATTCATCATCTAGAAATTCAGGTCGATGGACGTATTGTTTCAAAAGGTATTCAGTTTTATTTAATTGGTGTTGAGTCAAATTTTACATTTTTGATAACATATTGTTTGGTCCACCGGCAATTTTGTACCGTATCATTGAACATATTTATTTGATTTTCCAGAAATGTTATTGCTTGAAAAATGGTTTACAGTATTTCGAATCATGGTCAATTACATTCATTGGATCAATTTCAAACACGACCAGATTGAACACTTGTTCATTCTTTAGCGTTTGCTTGAGAGAATAAGACAAAAAATATTTCATGTTTTAGTAAGTATCGAGGGTTTAAGTTTGTTTGTTTGGTTACCATGGTAGTTGAGATATTGCTTTTAGAGTGTTGGTTTACGCTTTGCCTTTGTTTCACAATTCTTCTAGTTGGAACCGAAGAAAGGAATATAACTTTATATTTGTTCAGTTGGTTCATACGTTCTCAATAATTCTTTCACTCTCAAACTTTGCGAAATGCTTCCACCTTTGTTTGTGTTATTAATAGAAATAATAATGGGATTTCCATAGTTGCCAAAAATGCCAGAAACAATGTTTGTTATACTAGTGTGATTCAATTATCGAAGCAGTTGTCATAATCAATTATGTTGAACTATTTTTCTATTCTCTTTTCATTGTTTTGAATTCCCTCTCTTTATGTCATTAACATCAATATTATCATCATCATCAATACCATCTGATGGTTCGTTGTGAGAATTTCAATGCTATTGGTGTAACATTCACTTTGAAGTCATATCATCAACAGTACTCTTGCATAACACTTTTGTTAGACAAAATTTCGATGAACTTATTTTGCATATTAGACAAGCGTACAAGAAACTGTTCTTAGTAGTGATCGATTGAACTGTTATTAATGTCTTAATCGTGCTGGTGAGCTTATAAGGACGGGTCTCATATTTTTGGTAAAGTGGGCTCCGAATCACTGCTTTTAATGAACCCCGGCGGGGATAATTGAACCCATGACCCCTCGCAGAGAAAGCGAGCGTGTTAACCTATCAACCACCCCGATGTCTCGTAATAGTGATGAAATGTAACATAAAAAGAAAATCATAAATTAAATGTCCACTAATGTATATCTTATGATATTTTATTATCAAGGAACATGAATTCGGAAAGATAGGTCTCATGTTTCGGATCCTTATCCTAAACTTCGATTGTCATTTTTTAAATGTATATGTTAAAACTGAAGTCCGATGATAAGTATTTGATACTACGTTTAGTGAGGAAGTTTTAGCACATAAAGGTCTCATATTCTTGAAGTGCTATTTTCATAATTAGTAGAGTACGTGACTGCATTGATAATACAAGTTTCGAATTTATTGAGCGCTTGCTTCTTTATTTTCCACCCTTAAGCTCTATCCCTAGCTTATACTTTCATTACTTCGCTGTTTTTTTTCCTTTAAATTAATTGCTCTTCTGTTTCCGTGTCATTTAGTGTCTTGATGGAGGAAGTCAAGCCGGGATTAGCCCACCACTAGTTATCACCATTTCAGTTTGAATAAAGTTCGTGTGCTTTGTTAGTAAATAAGTGTCACAGTACGCTGACAAAATTTCTTTTCTACATAAATATCTCGTTTGGCGACAGGAAAAAAACCTTTTTTTTTTTTTGCTTCCTTCTAGATACTTTAATGATCTATTGTTTCCCAACAAATACTACTTGTTTTTTGAGAACCTGTATTCATTAATAATTTCTTTGTGATCTGTGGAGTGTTACTTACTATTTAAGAATACACTACGATATTAAATTCTTTTCCCGAGACAGTTTCTTTTGAAAAAAATATTTAAAACTATAAAACAAAAGCTGAAATAAAATAAATGTCTACAATCGTTTCAATAATATTTATTTTCCAAAATAACATTAAAATATAAAAGTCAAATAGGTTTTGATATGGTGTATAATCCTTAATTTTCGTTACCCAGTTATTTTGAATAACTCTGATAGGAAACATGTTACCTAGTTACAACTGAAAACGAAAATTCTATATTGATGCGACTACCTTGCTTTTGTAGCTGACCTTAGAACTGGATAGACTTTACGAAAGGAGTTACTTTTCAGCACATTTTTCGAACTCAATTATAAAGAATTAAGGGTCATGTTCAAAGGAAGTCGAATATCAACTTTGGAAACATTACTTTTTTTAAAATGACACTCGTTTGCCGATATGAAGCCTAAGATTAACGAGAACTTGCACTTCATAATGATTCATCAGAAGTAGGTACTGTAATTTGTAAGCTATTTGTTAAACTACATACTGTATAAGGAGAGAAAAGGATGGAAAAAGTCATAAAACATAATCTTT
>JAGDQP010042891.1:0-16395 GCA_022664845.1 Lepisma saccharinum
TTGGTACAAGATAGTAAGTTTGGTGGTGTGTTATCGCTGTTTTTGGTTTAACGGTTTCTGGTGTCGCTGTTTTCGGCTTCCAAGTTTTTGTTGTCGCTCTTTTTGTTGTCACGGTTGTCGGTGTCGCTGTTTGTGCGGTCGCGGTTTTTGTCGTCGCAGTTTTTGTCATCGCTGTTTTTGGTGTCGCGGTTTTTGGTATCGCTGTTTTTGGTGTCGCGGTTTTTGTCGTCGCTGTTTTTGATGTTGTCTTTTTCGGCCGTCGCTGTTTTGTGCTGTGGCGGTTTTAAACTGTCGCTGTTTTGTGCGTCGCGCTTTTGGTAGTCGCGCTTATGTCATCGTTGTTTTGTCGTACAACCCTTGCCGCGTAACCAGGACATCAGCGCAGATGTCTACTGTCCGCAGCTTGAACGTCTACGTACCTAATTCTTATAGAGATGTTAACCTGCTCTGGTTAATCACAAGGGTGTGCTCATTCACGGTGTTAACACGCGGCAAGACGGACCTATGCTAAGATCGAGAAATGTTGCTGGGAAAAACTCCCTAACCCGGCGTTTCCATCAGATCTTACACCAACAGACTAATGTCTTTTTTGTAGCCTGTAAACCCACTTTTCGGGAAAACACTGCGAAATGAAGATGACGTGCGGCAAACAGTGACCCAGTTCTTTACCTGCAAACCCGGTGACTTCTTTCAGCGGGGATTCACCAACTGGTTGACAGGTGACATAGTTTTATGGAGTCCGATGGAAACATTTTTCCTGACTAACTGTAGTGTTCCAAATAAATTATTGTTCGTTTCCTCACGGTGAAAATACGACATTACTTATGGGATAAACCGATACTTCGGAAAATAGTCTCAGAAAATGTAAATTAGTCCTATGTCACAGTCACTAATATGTTTACGTTTCTGCAAGTATGGACGGAAATGGAAAATCAAGAATGTAGTTAAGGTCCATGTATGTTTTATGTTTGTATTTTATGTATAGTATCTTAATATTGAAGTGGATACGAAATAAAATGAAAAAGAAAATTGAAAAATGTGCATATACTGGACTTCAGTAATATTCCCTCTAATTCATGCTCGTCCTAAAGGAAACAAAATTATGATTGTCCTTGCTACAGTTGTCAAAAAACAAGAAGACATATCATCGCTTCCCTTTCAAGCAAGAGAATGGGGAAAGTGTGGTAGGAGGGCTAAAAATGTAAAATGTTTCATGCTGCAAGAAGTGTGTTAAAGGAGACCCAGTGCACATACGAGCTTCAAACCTTGAAATAAGTAAAGTTAAACTTGGCGCTATCTGTATCATCTACTCACATACCGATATAGCTAATTGGCAAGAAGTTATAACTCGCGGCATGAATAAACAATATCCCGAATGAACGATCAGCTTTGTACACGTAACGAAGGAAGCGTTCAGCTGCGAAAGTGCAAGGTATGAGAAAGCTTTGTATATTTTCACCTGAATTTAGACTGTGCTATGAAGGCATATAAAGTGATGTTCCCAAACCCAAAACTAAGAAAAAGGAACATCTAATTGTTCCAACAGACGAGAGTGAATTAGACGACCCGAAAGAAGAGACTGGTTAAGTTTAGAAATAGTATTATCATCTTGTGTCATATTAGGTTCTTGCATGACTAAAGTGCCTAAGTTTTATATATTCGTTACTTGTGGCATGCATTCGCATATGAACTCATCTTGGTTTGAATATCTAATGTTATGGACATTTAATACATATTAAAACTTAAAAACCATCGGATTGTAACGTATCAAGCTCTTGCAAGCACCCATAGTGACAGAAACACTTGGTGGTTTCATTCAAGCTAGATACTGTTGAATATGTCAAGAAGAACCGAATTGTGACTTTTCAGTGCACTATAATTAATCTTTGAATGAATCAGTATACCGTCAGCATAATTTGGTTTATAAAACAACAATTACATAATTACTAGCATACCTCCGGTGTTCATTTGAATTTTCTTGATTACGTATATTTGATTTTAAGCCCATTATCCAATTCCTGGCTATAAACGAGGTCTTGCTCTTATTTCGTAGTAAAAATCTTAGTTAATCAAGAATATCATCCTTGTAATGCATATTTGAACAAATACACTCTTGTAGTTATAAAAGCAGTCAGGAAATTTAACATGGCGCTATTAAAAATAAGAACGTCTTAAATCTGTTGCTGCTTTTGTTTAGATTGTTCAACTAGAGCATTATCTAGCATTTTCATTGCGATACATACACTTACCTTACATAATATGATCACCGATTAAAACATATTATAAAGTACAATGACCGGTTATACATTTCACTATGATATTTTACGTTTCAAACTATAAGCTCTAAAAACAAATCAAGACATTTACGTTGAAAAAACAAAAAGAGTCAATATCAAATTTTGTCTGTTACGTTTTCACAATTCGTGTAAACTTGCTGTGAAATTTGGAATACGTTGGTGCATATAAAATATAAATTTTCATGCATCTATGAGAACCGTAGCTCATTTGTTGAGAGTTAACTTTGCATTCGGAAGGTTCCGGGATTCAAAACCTGGGTCCAGCTATTAAAGCTATATTTTTCTCACTCACACTGGACTAATATATGGATGATACCTTCAGAACTAGACTGGCTAAATGTTATAATCTCTGACTCTATTCCGGTCTGAGCCAAAGATACGGTAAAATTCATTTAACCCAGCAGCTTTGTACCTATTAGCAGATCAAAATAAGATTTGGACCTGCAACCTAAACAGTAACTGGCTGAACCTTTGAAGACTAATTGGGTACACAGTTTTATACTACTATTAGAAAAGCTACAGACCCAGCGTGCACTCAGCCAACACCTAGTAAAATGTCGTCCATAATAATCTCATTAAGAAGAAATTGGAGTTGCATTTTAAAAGATACGACAAATCTGAAACTTTATGTGGTGATTAAAGGATTATAACAGTCTGAGCGTATGTTTGGCGGGATCCTAGGCACGACCTGTTTACGTCCTCTAGCTCTTTTTCCGTTCAATATTTTTTAAAAATTGCGCTTACGAAATTAAATTTCATGTCAGACTTACTGCCGATACGTCTTAACTGTGGACTAAATAATGTTCCGGTTTACGCAACGAGTTGACCGCGGTGGCTCAGTGGTAGAAAGCTTAATTCTGGTGCTTGTGGTCCCTGGTTCGATCCCAGCTGTTACCATATCTCTTTTGTGAATACAAACACTGTGTGCAAGGTTTTTTTTTCGAGATTCACCCTTCATGCACTTTCTTCTTTGCACCAATTCTCCCATTTCCAACCAGAGCATTTAGCCTAAAGGGCTAAAAGTATATAAAAATTCAAGTATTCAACGTAACAAGCAATAAGATCTAGTAAACATGCTCTTTTAAATAATCGAGTAAATAGATTAGAGATTGGAATCGAAGTAAGTACAAGAACATCTGCTCCAAGTATATCACATACATGATTTTATGATCTGTGACTTTTCAACCTCTGACCCAGAAATGTATTCTAAGCGAGTTGGCTCTTCTATCAAGGTTTTCCGGTACAAATGAGGTGCAGTAACTTACTACAGCTATCAATAGTTAATTATGCTGCCTTTTGCTCTTTAGGTATAAGGATGTCTTATTTGCAACATTAGTGAGGTGGAGTTGTTCCAGTGTGTCCTAAGGTGATTCCGGTAATAAATAATAAACAAGTAAATTTCGTTGCTTTTAGTATAGTGGTTGGTTCACCACGTTCTTCCAGGCTTTTGTTAACCAGCGATATGTTTGAGCTTGCTTAAAGAAAAATGAAAGTATAAGCAAGTAAAAAGTAAGATCGGTGGCAGAAATGTGTTCATATTTTCAGAGATAATGTTAGGACGAGAACAGAAGGTAGTTGTAGTAGATTTCTCAAAGTAATGACTTATCTGCAAACAGATCTCAACAAGTTTTAAGTAATCTTGGTGAACTAGAATAAAAATACGTGTTAAAATATATGCAAACTAGACGAGTGCAGAAGATTTCTGAGACTTTCAGCTCAAACGAAATGTCGCAAATATCAATTTCTTACAGCATTCCATTGCACATCGTGAAATTCTTTGTCATCGGAAATGTTTTGATTGATTTTGCACACAGAATTCTTTGAGAAATATTTGTACGTTACTGCTTTTCAATAATTGTTAAAATCAAATTGATAGAATAGCTTTGACCATGCAAGGAATAACAGACAGATGACTTGGTGTCGCAAAGTATTGTGTACATAAACTGCTTTAACCTACGTAGCACTGATAGCCTTTGAAATCAATACGTTTAATATTGAAGTATTCACGGGCCCTCAGGTTGCACCCAGTGAAATATCGGCATGCTCTACGTTTGATTTTTTATTTATGGCCTTTAGTCATCTAAGGATCAGGACAGGCGTGCTCCACCTAGCAAACTGTGAAGTTGGAGATAATTCTGCAAGTGATCTATGCCAGATAGAATGTCCATATTAATCTTATTGAGATATTATGTTGTGGGGAAATTCATCGTATTTTCTTTAAATGATCCTATGTTTTATTTGAAGCGTGTTCGAACATTTGCCAAAAAATTCAAATCATATGGAATGTATCGAACCATGGTGATATTTGGAAAATGGTTATACAGGGTGCCTGTAGATTCTGTGTAAATACTTGGCCTTGAATCAACAATCTCTTGCTAAAATATTGTTTTACCTTATTTAAAGTGAAATATCTCAAAAGGGTGATTTTATTTACTTCTGTTTCATTGGATAAAAGAAGTTTTAAGTCACTACAAAAATCATATTTTATATAATAAAATCTTGCCATATTTGGCAGCAAAAATAAAATATTCAATTCTTCACATTTTTTTCGTATACGTACAATACACAAAACTTATTAAAAATAAAAACATCAAATGTTATTTCACAAAATAATATATATATATATATATATATATATATATATATATATATGTATGAAAATTTAAGTTAAACGATTTTATTTACCTTCTTCAGTAATGTACTAAAATTGAAAATATCATAGTTGATTTTTAATAAAATTGTGGTTCGGCCTTAAATAAATTAATACAATCATACTTAAAATCTTAGTGATTATCCTTTAGCACATGATTAATGAATTCATTTTGTGGGCGGTCCATGATTTTATTAAAAGTCACAAATGAAAAAAATACTTTTTATTATATTAATATTTTCTTACTTTCTAATGTTTGTCTTTTGCTACAACAGCTGAATTTTACAAGTAAAGACGTATACTTCAGTGGGAGGTAAGCACTTAGTTTTCCATTATTTTGTATCGTCATCAGAAATACGTACGTCTGCGAGGGGTGTGGATTGAGTGGGTTGAGGAGTGACTTGAAAAAAATGTGTAATGTTCTCAGAACTACCTGTGCCTGAAATGTTCAAGTCTATTGTAGCAGTGAAATGAGTTAAATTTGAAGGGGAAAAAACTTGTTATTGCTAGGTCGTTAAATCTGAGTTCAAGCTTTAGTGAAGCTGTTATTATGTGTCCAATGATAAAGCAAGTAGACGATATTATGTTTTCAGTTGGTGTAATCTGTTGATGACAATATTGGTCTTAGAAGAATGTCTTTTATAAGAAAAGTACATTCGCTAGTGTTTTTTTCTGGAGCTATGTATGATAGCAGATCATAGCTGTAAATTATCCAATGTAAAGATATATGGATTCTTAGCTGTATAAGTACTAGCATGAATTTATTATTGCATTCCTATAAATGTGATATTGACATTAGGAGTAAATGTACTTTGGTGGAGGTCACTTATTGTTGGAACTAATGTGTTGTTTTCTTAGGAAGAACAATTTCAGTGGCCTGTCATAGATTCAGCCTGAGAATATGCCAAAGCTTTCATTTAATAAGGAAATCAGATATGTAATGTATGTAGATGAAAATATAATATATTAATACATACATCCAGTTACTTTACCTCCTTATGTATCAGCTTTTAGAGAAGAAAGACTTAGTATATAATGACTGCATATGAGATATGAAGTTTCTATGTTAATTGGTTGCTCTGTAATTTAGCGTTATTTTAATAATTGGAAACTACTTCTATTTAGTAAAGTTAATTCTGAACTGATTAATAAGTTCTTTTAGATTAGATTGTGTTTGTTCTCTTAACCGAATCAGTAATAGTTTAAATCAATTCATATAAATTAACAACCAGTTTATAAAGATGAAACTAAAAAAGAGACAAGACTGCAGTTATGACGGTGACGTGTGTGAATTTAACGTGGTAGCCTGTATTTTTAATCATTTGGATTGTTATCGGATCTACGTATGTCTAATAAGTTTTAAGTTAATTGTAGTAGCGGAAGTGAATTGCAACTGAAGGGGGCAAAATTCTTTTACCTCCTAGAGGATGTGGATTGAGTAGGGGTAAAATGATTTTTGAAAAATGTGTATTATCGGAACTACTCGAATGTACTCCTATTGAGATTTAAGTCAATAGTAGTGGAATTGAGTTAAAACTGTATTACAGGATTTGAACCAAACAAACTGATAGTAGAGTGAAATCATAAAAATTCGTTTAATAAGTGGGGGATGGGGGTGAGTTTCCTTTAATTTTGTAGTGTTGTCAGAACAATATGCAGCTGTAAAGTTACAAATCGATTGGAATAGTAAAAATGGGTTAAACTGGAGGATGTGAAATTAATTTACCCTACTATGATCAAGTACTACCTTATCATATCGCTTTATTTCTTCTCTCATATAGACTAATTTACTTAGCTGGTAGGAGTTTGATATTTTTTAAATATCAATGTATTTGTAAAGCCGTTTAGCTTTCAAACTTGATGCGTATGTTTGATGGGCAAAACTGTTGGACACGAGAGGGAGGATGATTTCCACAAAGTAAGGCCTAAAGATGAGAGCAAAATAAATATGTTTCTGTATTTCGTGTGGTGGTCTTTTCTCTTTTACGAGATACGTGGTGGTGGTCTTCTCGTAGGTTATTGACTTGAAAACGTCGGTGAGAAAAGAATGAGAAAAGCACACACGATAGGAAGTTTCAAAACCTTGCAGTTTGTTGGCATAGGTTCGTGACGTAGATCCACACAGTTTTTCTCGGAATGTATAGGGTTTTAATATTGAAACGTGGGGACACACTTACGAAAAGTACGACTAAGGAAAAACGTCGCCGATGACCTGCAGGTAGAACTGAGGTATAGCTATTACTAATGTGTTTGTTTTGTGCAGGGACCATAAGTTAATATGTTCGATATATAGCCTACAAACTTGATAGTATCTTTCAAATTGTAATTTCGGAATATTTTTAATTAGTTAATTGTTCGTTATGAAAACTTTAGTATCGAATTGATGGATTTTGAGCGAACATTTTAAAATAATTAATAAAATATATTGACTGTTAAAAGGTAGCATAACCATTAGTCTTTTAATGGTCGGCTTGCATTAAAGAGTAAACGAGGGAATAACTGTCTCTTTTAATATGATTGAACTTTTATTTCTGAGTGAAAATGTTTAAATAGTTAGGGAGTAGACTCTGTAGATCTTTATATTGCTATGTATGTACGTATACTGGAAGTGATTATAAAATCTTGAACTTGATTAGTTAAATTATGTTGGTGCGGTAGAAAAATATATATACATTTCTTGTATAACTGCATTCATTAGAGTTGCGTTACTTTGAGCCACTAGTTTTGTGATTATAGGACTACGTTGCCTCAGAAATAGCAGCATATATATTTTTAGTAGTTCTTATCGACGAGAAATGTTGCGACTCTAAAATATATTAACTTTCAGCCTAATCGCATGAAATTAAATGGTGTCGCAAAGAAAATGAATTTAAGTATATTATAATCCTTTCATTTACCATATGTAGTAACGACTTTCTAGAATACACCTTAAAAGAAATATACTCGTGTGGGGTATAAATGACCTGATATATTTTATATTATGCGTAACAAGACTGTAATATATATGAAAGCATTTTCGGTCCTTGAGTGATGAACCCAGAGGTGGACCGGGGAAAATCCACCCCTTTGGGGATTCAGATTTTTTTTATATTCTGTATTTGTTATCAACATTATATAAAAAGCAAAATATCCCGTTGTGTGTATAACTGCTTCCCACATATGAAGAGTTTATTTCCAAAAGGTCATGTCTCCATTCTAAATGGAAGCTCCAGAAACGATATATATATAAAATCTGATCAATGGGGATCGAAACCCAAACTCCTGGCATTCAATTAGCTACTGGACTGATATATGTATGAAATTTTCTGCAAGAACCTGCTTTTGTAGGTTTCCTAGTTCTGATAACTTTGCTTTTGTGTACCGTTTCTAGTTCAAAGGCGCTATTATTTACCAAAGTTGTTGGTAATCATTTCTTAGACTCTTCTCTAATTGTTCTAAAGGTTTTTAATTTACTGCTTATTTGCTGCACGAATATTATATTCGGTTTGAATTGTGTGATCATATTAATAGGTTCACATCTGGTCGGCTAGAATAAGTTTTGCTTTGTGTAATTATTTTAGTTTTTGGTTTGGACTTTGTTTCGCGTAAGCTAATTAAGCATAATGTAATGTTTGAGTGAGTGCAGTTAAGCAGTATTATAATCCACTAAAATGTCTGATACTACATTCTCTCTCTGTAATTTGTAGTTTCTGAGAATTAATGTACCATGAACGCTAGTATGCTCTATTTATTCTCTTTTGGGTGTTTTTATGTACCCAAATTTGATCAGGTTGAGCTCGCTAGGGGCGCTTAAAGATAAGACTTTTCATAAAACCTATCTCCTATACCGTGAATATATTTATTCTTAAAAATTCCCGCTTTTTAAGGGGTCGGGGATGGTATACGACAGCCTTTTGCATGGTTTCGTTGACTATTTCTGTTAATTACTGTTCTCTCATCTAAAATCTGAATAGGAGAAATAAGATTCTTTTGAGCAAAGACAGTTTCGAAAGTAATTTTAACATGCATTTTAAAATCCACTCTGCGAGATAACGCTTATAAAAGTTTAGTGCTAAATACATCAAGTGATCAATCTAATATCATCTTTGTCAGCAATTTCAGTGTGCTACCTCAACGTAGGTCTTTGCAGCCAGGTTTAAAACATTCAATTTTTCTATTTTTCCCAATATGCAACAGGATAGTCGTGTTTGGATTGCATTTGTTTCTCAAGGAAGATGGAAAAGTTACTTTGTTCTTTATGTCTACTTCCTTAGTAAGGAGAAATCCCAAAATATTTTGTATACTTTCGTATGCAAACTATCATATTTATTTTTAAAGGAACTTTGCAGAGTTCCTGTGCTGCTCTGTTTCTTATCCCCGACACTATATTCGAATTTATGTTCCCAGAGGTTTCTCTGGGATGGTTGAGTCTTTATTAATGATAAACTCTTGGAGGTTTATGTTTCCTTACGACAAACTGCATAGTTAGTGAAAGATAATTCTTCAATGTTTAATTTCAAGAGTGTATTTTAAGATGGAACTAACTTTGGTAGCAGAAGAGAAGTCTTAAAAAATAAACAGTATCTTTTAAAAAATTAGTTACCTCTGAATTAACTCAAATTCTCCCTCCCCGTGTGAAGTGTGTGAGTTCATCACTGGTGAGGATGTCATCTCTATTCATGACACTGTCAGAACTCACCGGGGCGCCAGACAATACACTTGTGAAGTGGGGAGCTACCCCCTTACAGCATGACCTTGGCCTCCAATAACTTTTTCCTTTTCCCCGACCTGAAAGCCCACTTATCTGGAACACCGTTCTCATTCGACGGTTATGTCAAAACAACTACACGGAGTGATTCAATGGCCAAGGACATGATTTTTACAAAGACGGCATCAATACGATGGCCCAGCGGTGTTCCTTTTAAAATATACTGAACGGACGAAACATTCTGCCGCTTGCGGCACCATTAAATGTTAGCATATTAACCTAATCTTTTGTCAGCTGATCATTGTATGACAAGTAAATTTTCGCCGGGGGTACGTCCTTACAATTTCGAAATTCTATTTTTCCCAGTTAATAAGGACCACTCTGAGAGATCTTTTTAGTTCAAAAGGACCGGGTATTTATAATATTTATAGTTTCATCAAGAAAATAAAATGAAATAAAATTACTTTGGCAGATAAGATTTAGAAAATAATAGATTAAAATAGTGTTAGAAGAATTCGTTTAGCATTAAACTTTTTATTAAGTATTTTCCATATATTATTTTCACTATCTGTTCGTTGGTTAGAGTTGAGCTTTTAACATTACTGGATCGGAAAATACTGGACTAGATTAAGATTAAATCTTAAAAAATAAGATTTAATTTTATTGGATTTTCAGCCATTTGCAGATGCTATTAAGCTGTTTACTAGTTCTGTGTATCACTTGTTAGTATAATAATTATTTCTTTTGTGCAGTTATTATTTTGTTATTGTAATAACATAGGAGTGTATTGTATGCTGGGTGACCTTCAAATTCTTACTATGCTTTAGTAAGAGGTTCCAGGCTGTGGCTCAAACAATTCTGCAGTTAAACCTTCTTTAATTTTGTAATCTTTTGTTTTCTTAAATGGGATATATATAGGTTTTTGATTTTGTTTTTTATTAGGACGATTTGTGATTTCTGCTTATTAATTTCCTTTAGGACTCGCTTCATTGGCTTCTTGTTTAGCTGGAAATAATCAGATTTCCTTTGATTTTGCTGAAGGGTGATGTATGCTATTCTTGAATGCTTAGCTTGTTGCTGGGCTCTATGCTCTATGCTTAGATTGTTGCCTGAGCTCTATGCTTCTTTCTGGTCTAAATATTGAATTTAGAGCTGCGGAGTTTGCTAGAATTGAATTTTGAATTTAATTTCTAAGATCTTTAGCTAATTTTGGCTCAGTCCAAAGTTTGCGAATATTTTATTTATGGCGGTTTTGTTTGCAATTATTTTGGGGCTATGTTGTTTACTTATCTTTTTTGGGAGAAGTATTTATTTCCTTTGTTTTTATTTGGATTCTGGGGATTCTTCCTCGATTTCGTTATTGTAAATTGATGTCTCTTGCTTGAGGTTGCTTTCCTTTGTCTTTAAATTATAGTCTATATGTGCAAGATTCAGGTTTTTCGGTTTCTCTTTTAATTTAAGTACTTTAAGTTTAGAATTTAAAATTTCTTAGAGTCCTCTGTAGTATGTTTTCAAAACATCTACTTAATTTCAGCCAAAGACCTAATTACACAATGCAAAAAAATAAAAGGTAAAAAAAACTTTTTAAAATGTATTTCTACTTTATATGTACTTAGACCTCCTGAATCCAAATATGATGCTCAAAATATCGTATCATCCACAGTTTTTACACAAATCGAACAAATTTGAATGAAGCAATATCATACAGGAAAACCGTATGAAGCAAATAAGTGCCACATCACTTTCAAATGTTGTACACTTGCGCTTCTAACGACACATAGCAAACTGTCGAAATACAAATGGCATTATGTTCACTGTGTCCTTTTGTGTTTGTAGGGGATGAAGTGTTAGTGGAATATGTCTACCCGAGGCTGTGTAAACTTTCCTAACATTATGTTATAATTGTGATGATCTTGAGGTGAAAAGAGACCAAAATAATAGAACTGATTTCGTGAAGAAGGTCTACCATGCCTATTTTAGAGTGAAACTAGGTGACGTAAATAAACCATGGGCTCCACAGATAGTGTGTGTTGTGAGTGTAGACGATTTACGACTGTGGGCTTGCAGGAAAGAAAAAGTCATTTCGGTTTGGCATCCCTATGGTCTAGACGGGAGCAACAGAAACATACCGACGACTGCTACTTCTGCTCTTGTAAGATAACTCGTTTCAACAGGAAATACAAGAAGGCTATTATGTATCCGAACATTCGCTCAGCAATTCGTCCTGTTGCACATGATCCGGATCTACCTATATCACAGCCTCCGCATACATTAACCGACGACAGTGATGACACATATACCATGGAGGAGACGAATGATACAGCGTTTGAGGAAGGCAATAATGAGGCCCCTCGAGTCATCACTCAGTCATATCTCAATGATTTAGTCAGAGATCTAGGGTTGACAAAGGACAAAGCAGAGCTCCTACTGTCAAGACTGCAGGAAGGAAAATTGTTAGCAGCTGGCACATCCGTTACATTTTATAGAAAAGAGACTTAATATGCACACAATATTTTGCTGCAGAGTATATGTTAGTGTACTGCATTGATGCACAAGGGTTGATCAAGCAGTTCAGCATTCTGTAGGCTGCAGGTGACTGGAAACTTTTCATTGATTCATCGAAAATAAGCCTTAAGCCAGTTCTCCTGCACAATAGTAATAGATATGCCTCACTACCTGTCGGCCATTCTGTGCACCTACAGGAATCATGACATTTTTTTTTTATTTTGGGACCCTCCTAGCCACCCCTACCTCTTTGTCTTCTTGACACAACTTTGTTTCGAGTACCTGAGGGGTACAACGTATCGAAAACGGATACTCCACAAAGTTGGGGTAGGCCATCCCCCCTTTCGTCTCCCCGCCTCAATCCCTGCTTGGCATCGAGGTACGGAGTCGATAGGACCTGTTTACTCAAAGTTGATGTTGTTGGGAGGGCTATAGGGGATATTTCTAATAGCCCAGTTCCCGGCGGACAATCCTGGGCCCTATTTCCGCGATTAGGAGGAATCATTTTTTTTTTTCATATACATTGTTTACATTAAAGAGACTTGAGTCAAGTATTACAATTTACAGCTAAGCTTATTCTTTTCAAAGTGTCAAAGTGGGCTTGATTACAAAGTTTCAAATAATAACGTATTGCTCAAAACACTCTAAATTCTGGTCGACTGATGGATAGAATAATTGTTAAGAACGAAGTTTGTTTTATAATAAAACTAAGAAAAGTCAGTTACCGTTTTAACGTCTTAAAGTTGCATGTCCTTCCAATCATTTGTAGTTAATTATTTAGGATTTTGGTAGGAGTCGTTTCCTCATGTAAGAGAAATAAGTAATTCCAAGTGTATTTAAATGTGTCCTCATAGTGCTATTAAGTTGTTGTCCATTTAATGACGAATTCCTTTCTACGCGCTACGTCCCCCCATTAACATTAAATTACGGCAACTGATAGAGCAACTAGTCCGTGATTTATATCAAATAAGCGAAGGTTGAACACTATAGTTAACATAATTTATTAACCACTTGCTTCTTGCAAAATACCTAAATTGGAGATCACAAAATGTCACAAATCATATGGTTTATTTATTTATTAATAGGTGGCAGCAAATTAGATGCATTGTAATGTAGTTGAAATTAGCATGTAGTTTACTCATTTATTGAAAGATGGCACTAGTTAATTTATATGCTCTTTAAGTGGTTGATTGGCATTCAATGAAATCAGTATTCGAAAGGTTTGTAGAAGGCAAGTCGTCACATTTTTGCGAGACAACACATATACAATTATAATCAGCCCTTTTTAGATTTAAATAAATATATTGTAACGGGCCCTTCTTGAATGCTTTAATTTGAGCTACTATTAACAATGTATACCGTCGTGGTTCTGATATGGTCCTAACATTACAGCTGTGCGGTCGAAACTTCGCACTCTTGAAATATAACCTAGGTGTCGCTATTGTGGATCACTCTCGATGTATCATAGAATGAACGCATCAACTCTACTTAATGAAACATCGTAGTGTGGCTACGCTAAATCTATCTTAAGAAGTATCTACTTATGTCCATCACGGCGCTTAGAGCAGCTAAATCAGTCACGAGAAAATGCTCCAAAACATCTAACTAAAATTAGAAGTCTATGGCGTCAAAAGCAAGGTATTTATTCAGAGGGTAAAAGACAATACCTTTAACTATATAAATTCCACTTCTAGTTTGATTTTTTTTGTTTCTTACGTCCTCCCGAGACGGTTACGCCGTCTCTTCGGTTGTGCTTTTAATATTATCTATATTGGTATTTGTTACAATACATGTGGTCGTTGTGAATTTCTATTAATTCGTGGATGTTCAAGACCTGGCTACTCTATATATTGTGTTTAAGGGAATATGTTTATCCCACGGTGGATGGATAGATTGTTGCTGTATGCTCGGGTGGCGGATATATGTTGAGGACCTGGAGGTTCAAGGTTTTCTCGTCTTCATTATTAATTCGATACAGTTCGAGTAAATGCTGTAAAGATGCATGTTGATGTCTGGATTGGCAGTCTTGGACTGCATCCACATGTATTGTGTCCAGTAAGGTTGGATGGGCAGCAGTCTAGCATTTGGTGATATATTCGAGTCGCAGCTTTTCTAGATGTGCTGTTATGTGCGGAAAGGTGATTCGTTCATATAGCTGCAGGGTTGGACTCGGTAGTTTGATTCGGAAAGTCAGGCGCAGGGCATGTCGTTCCAGGATTCGTAGTCGGTTATAGAAATCATTGTTAGCTGAAATCCAGGCTATGTGGCCGCATGTGAGGCATGGTCTTAGGAATACTTTATATGTGCGCAGTATGGTATCAGGTTTTAGTCCCCAGGTAGTGCCTGCGAGCCTTTTTAGAAGTGTTAAGCGTTTGCTGTTTTTGGTTTTGATATGTTGCATGTGGGCCTTCCAGCTGAGTTGTTTGTCGAAGATAACTCCAAGGTATGTGCTAGGTCTGATGGGTGTTTGGTTTATGTGTAGTTCAAGTCTTGCAGGATTACGACGTACTCGTGACTTGGTTTTTGGTGGTTGGATTTCCAGTGCCTGAGTTTTAAGAGCATTGATTTTGAGGAGCCGTTTGTCATACCATTTGTAGAAAGCTTCTATTAATTGTTGTAGTATTCGATTTATCTGTTGGATACTTATGCCACAGGCAAGGAAGGCTGTGTCATCGGCGGAAGTGAATGTATGTACTGACGACGGCGGCGTGGGCATGTCTACCACGTACAAGATGTATAGTAGTGGAGACAGAGCGGATTCTTAGGGTACTCCTGTGTGTGGGAAAATTTGGTGTGATAAACTATTGTTAATTGTCACATATGGCATACGTTTTTTCAAGAAATGGTAGTTTAGTCGTATATATGCTAGTGGAAGACGGAAGTTATAAAGTTTATAGATGAGTCCTGTATGCCATACTCGGTTAAGTGCCTTTTCTAAGTCGAACAGTGGAAGGCTTAAAGGCTTGATTTTTTTTTAATTTTTTACAACTGCTAGTCTAAGAGAAGCTGTACCCTCTTTATGGGAAGAGGAATTAGGATACTGTTGATAACAAGGAAGATTGGTAGTATGGCTAAGGGTTGCTATTTTTATTTTAATTATTCTTTATTTCATATAATATAATTTAAAATTATCATGTTGGAGTATTATGAGTTTGCCTCATAATCATAAATTTTGGCAGTGGTTAGCTAATGGTGATGAGATGAATTATGGGCATGAGGTCCAAATAAACGTCACAACACTTTGGCACATTGAAAGACGAATGAATGAGGATCTTCTGGACTAGGGGCGACTCTAGCCCATGATGGAGACAGGTGAGCCATAGCGTTCAAAACGATTACAGTGCAGAGTATGAGGGTGCTACATAATGTGGTATGTCTGGTGAGCTGTATGCTGATATGAGTAGCATATTTGGATGGTCGGGTGGTAGAGTGTATTGGTAAAGTGTGCAGAGCAGAGATAGATGTGTGTGCGTATATTTGGCTGGTGCTTGTTGTTGGTCATGTGTATAATGTCATCAAATAAAATATGGTTTGTTTGAAGTCGGTTCGTAATGTATCGGATACGTAACTTTTCCATGTGTAGTAGATGTGGAAATGTGATTCTGTTGTAGAGTTCATGGGTTGGGCTGGGAAGTTTTACTCTGAATGCTATTCGTAAGGCATGACGTTCCAAAATTTGTAGTTTATGGTAGATGTGATGAGAGGCGGCAATCCATGCTGTGAGTCCGTAGGTTAAAACTGGTCTGAGAAATATTTTATATGTGTTGAGTATGGTGTTTGAGTTTGGTCCCCATATTGTGCCTGTGAGTCGTTTTAGAAGGTTCAGTCTATTATTGGCTTTAGATATGATTTTGGAAAGATGAGGGCACCAAGTGAGATGATGATCTAGAATGAGACCGAGGTAGGTGACGGTTTTGGATGGTTTTATGGGTTCATGAAGGACGGTGATGGAAAGGCGCTTGGGATTTCGGTAGACTTTTGAGCGACGTTTTGGTGGGATGAAAACAATGGACTGTGTTTTGTGGGAATTTATGGTGAGTCCCCACTTACTGCACCAGGAAGTGAAGGTGCTGATGGCATCGTTCATGGTACGATTGATGTGCTGGATGGTAGAGCTAAGTGCTAGGAAGACGGTGTCATCTGCATGTTGAAAAATATGTATATTGGAAGGTAACTGAGGTAGGTCAGCAACAAAGAGGAGATAAAGAAGTGGGGAGAGGGCAGAGCCTTGAGGGACTCCGCAGTGTAGGAATATG